>BGPR01017845.1:0-27049 GCA_013235015.1 Araneus ventricosus | reverse complement strand
CATATAGGCACGTGATTAAGTGAAGGGAATATTAGCTATTTTTAGAAAGTTACGTAGGTGTTTTAGGGAAAAGTCATGTCGGCAAGTCATGATTTTCTGTGGGCACGTGGAAGCGATTAAAATATTCTTTTAGTAATAAATATATCAAAATGCGTGATTTACTATACCTCCAGAGCGGGAAATGAAACAAAACTGGAGTTTAAGAAAAGTGTTTTTGGAATACATTAGTATTGTACTACGATTTTAAAATATATAATTAGAATTTAAAGTAAAATTATATATATAAGTGAGATTATTACATATATACATTTTGAATATATCACGGATTATTTCTCCAAAACATCATCATGTGCATGCATGGTAAATATTTCACAAAACGAAATAGACTCAAAACGAAAATTACTGGAAATGAAGATGCAAACTAAAAATAATTTTATAAAATATCTTTTTCTGTTGCGATTTTTCATCAATAAAGGAAATTTCTTTATTTGATATGACTTTTCCTTCACGATTGAATTAGATGTTTAATGTAGGCAGTTCATTTTCTTACACATTCTTAAATGCAATAAAAGTAATTATCTATTTGCTATTAACTTTTGAAGGTTGTTGCTAAAGTAATGAATATAATAGAACAAGAGCAGCATAAAATACTGATTTTCCAATGAAGGAAAGACGACACATATGGTTCTGAAATGACTAATCAATATTGAGAATCTTCAAAGGAATATCCCAATTAAGAAATGAAGGCGAATAAAAGCATCTAAAAATCTTCATTCGAAAGTAATTTTATTCTAATAAAATATGCCTTCAGTCGACGGTAAATGGATCCAATATTTTCTTGCAGACTTTTCGAGAGCATTAGAAAAGTTTAAAGCGAAGCTTCAAAAGTGTAGTTTCTCATTCACTAATAACCAATTCTAGTTTCAATTCGCATTGATAAATCGAAAGCTGCATTAGTCGGGGACAGACATAAGCATGCATTAATATTTTCAGGAACATAACGTTTAAATACGAGATTATTCTTTAATTTACAGAAATTTAAGCTTTTCTGCTGATTTGGAGCCATTTTTCAACACAGCATCTTTGTTTTTTATGTGTCTCTTTCCCGCCGTTGCACCATGGAATTATGGGAAAGGTTATTGGAGTAAAATACGAGAAGTTTTGTCATTACAAGCAAAGAAATTGCAGTATTTGTCTGGAACTAGTCACCCGTTTATAATTCCCTTAATAAGTTCGAAAGTTTTCTATAAAACACTTTTTTTTGCGTTGAAAAGAATATACCGTTTTAGAAAGAATCAATTTTTATTAAACTCTGAACTTATTTTCCAAATGGAATTCAGCCATGTTTTGTTTGCTATTCTCTGCAGAATGTCTGGAAATAAAGGTAATATTATTATTCAGGCAGGGATGCTGAAATGGCGCCGGCTGATTTGAATAAATTTTTTAGAAAGGTTTCTTAAATTTTTGGACAAACAGTCTAACTTGAAATAACATTTTTAAAACTGTAGATAGTTCTTTTTTAGCTGTGATTAACTTTTCAAATTATTGCGCTATAAAAATGGACTGTCTGTAAAAGATAAAAAAGGAAAATGCTAAGTTAATTTTGAAGAATAAAGTAAGCTATGAAACGAAAGTTTGCTCTAAGAACCAAAAAAGTAGATAATTTAAAATCTATACTTTCTTAATTACAATGAGATTAGATGAAAAGCAATTATCAACATATATATACGGGGTAAAGGACAGTGTTTTTAGCTTTATGCCAGCACTGTTCGCAGAAAACATTATGATTTCACTAACTTTTTAGCGGTTCGTATAGATTTTACTTACCCTGATGAGCATCTATACGCTTTTACCGATTTACTACAGTCTCTCCATTTTATTTCAACACTTATTGATTTTCATGACATTGATATATATATATATTAAATATGAAGTATAGAGCATCTGAGTCAAAGAAAAGACGTTAGTTGATTCAAACTTCTTTTATTCCATCGTAGACAATAGTATAGATTACTTTTCAATAATAAAAGAATCATATTATATGAGTGTCAATGACCAGAATTAAAGTGGTAGCGCGCGACGCGACGCGCTGTTATTGTCAGGTTACATGTTGAAATCCAAAGGGCAAATAGGAATGCTCATAAAGTTTAAGCGCCTAGAGAAAGGGAATTTCCCCGGAAAGACTCGTGACTCGAATTGAAAGTCGTAGTGCGCTTATTACGATGGAAGTAGAAGTAATTAAAAATTAGGTGACATTAAAAGTGATTTAAGAAAGATAAAAAATTAAAGTATCACACACACACACACACACACACACACACATATATATATATATATATATATATATATATATATAATATTGGTCTTATAAAAACTAGTAGTTCTGTGAACAGTAGACCTCGCGTACAGTCTAATATCTTCTTCTTATTGCAATTTTTAATTAATTAACCACTTATTTCGAATGCAAATTATTTATAAAAATCTCTGCTTTTATCAGTATTCACAAAATTACAATTATATGTCATTTGTCATTATCGGTATCTACAAAAAAAATTAGGTTTCTGCTTCTGTCAGTATTTAAAAAATTGTAATTGAATGTCTGCTTCTATCAGCATTAACAAAATTATAACTGAATGTCTGTTTCCAACACTTTTAGCACATTTACAGTTAAATATCTCGTCATTACCAAAATAACTCAAATCTGTTAATGGTATCCAACTCGCCATTGATTCAACAAACATGGAAACCTATAAAACGGTCACCATCTTTATAACTGAATGAAAATATAATTCCTTCATTTTCTATGACTTCAAGGAACATTCATGCCAATTTTTAAAACAATCGAACTCTGTGTTTGTCAGTGACAGCGTAAGAAACAAAATTTCAGACAGACAGACGAAATGCTGAATGGTTAAGTTGAAACACAAAATCGCTTCTCTGGGTCAATTAATTTAACTTGAATTAACTATAATAAAAGGTATAAAGCTATGCACCGTACAGCTAAACCTTGCCGAGCATGAATTTACAATAAACGATTTTTCGCATTTCGTTATCTTAATTCTTTCCATTTCAGTTTTCCGAAATTAGAATTTCATTCATACACTGTGCATTGAAGAGAGTCGCCTGCGTTCCATGCCTTATTCAAAATAAAGTTTTAAAAATTGTACAGATTGCAGAAAAAATTGGAGGCGAAGGATTTTCATATTTGAAAGAAAGAGATGTCAAAGAATTAATAGAGAAATGAAAATCGAGAAATGACGAATGAAGAACGTTGAAGAATCACGAAGAATCTTAATAATTTGCATCGTCTTTCATTTCTAGAGTTTCCTGTGTACACTGCTACATGCACATATCATTCCCGACCCTGCATGTTAAGTGATCGAAAAGTCATTTTAATGAAAAACACGTAGTCGATTTTTTTTTGCAGTTTATTTATCTTGAAGCCCAGGTAGCACAACATGTTCCACGATTTTATACAATATTGTCGGATATTATAAAATATTACGCGATATTGTACAATGTTATACAATATTGTGAATATTGTTCCATATGGTACAATATTATACAATATTGTGAATATTGTTCAGTATGGTACAATATTATACAATATTGTGGATATTCTTCAGTATGGTACAATATTGTACAATGTCTTTGTGCTGCTGGGAAGAAAATGAAATTAATTTTGCATGAAATTCATTTTATAGTACAAAAAATAGCTTCAAAAATTCTGTTATCGGTTCAATCAAGGAAACATGTTACCCATATTGAGCCACTAATTTCTTTAAGCAGAATTAAAGCAATTTTTTTATTCTTAAATACACAAAAGAACAAAATGCATGAACCCAAGCATGTTGTTTTATTTCCTGATGAAAAAATCTTTGTTCTGCAAGTTCATAAATTATTACTAGAATAATATAGATCATATTATATTCAGACTTCTGTAAATATTTGCAGAGAATATATTTAAAAAATGAACTGCAAACTATGTTCACTTACTTAATAATATAATAACTTACGTGGCAGTTTACATTTTTACATTTTAATTCTGATGTTTTCTATGTACACAGAATGTGATGTGTACACAGAAATGATGTACTGTGTTGTGTACACAGAAATGATGTACTATGAAGTGTACACAGAAATGATGTACTGTGAAGTGTACACGGAAATGATGTACTTTGTGTACACAGAAATGATTAACTGTGTTGTATACACAAAAATGATGTACTGTGATGTGTACACAGAAATGATGTACTGTGATGTGTACACAGAAATGATGTACTGTGAAGTGAACACAGAAATGATGTACTGTGATGTGTACACAGAAATGATGTACTTTGAAGTGTACACATAAATGCTGCACTTTGATGTGTACACAGAAATGATGTGCTGTAATGTGTACACATTAATGATGTGCTGTAATGTGCACACAGAAAAAATCATTTCTGACGTTTTCTGTGTACACTGCTGCATGTGCATGTCATTACCGACATTGTATGAACAGTGACAGAGAAGTAATTTGAATGAAAAACATGTAGTACAATTTTTTGCAGTTTATTTTCCTTCAAGACAGTGCAATTAATTTTCATGAAATAGACTTTATAGTACGAAAAATTGCTTAAAATATTCTGTCATGGGTCCAATCGCGAAAATGTATTGTCCATATTGAGACACCAATTTCTTTAAGCACAATTAAAGCAATTTTTGTATTCTTAAATTGATAATGCATGACCCCAAGTATGCTAGTAATTTTTTGCAGTTTATTTCCCTTCAAGACAGTGTAATTAATTTTCATAAACTAGACTTTATATTACAAAAAAGTTGCTTAAAATATTCTGTCATTGGTCCAATCAGGGAAATCTATTGCCCATAGTGAGCCACCAATTTCTTTAAGCACAATTTAAGCATTTTTTTTATTCTTAAATTGATAATGCATGAGCCCTAGTATGTCATTTTTTTTCTGATGGAAAAACTTTGTTCTGCAAGTTCATAGACTATTACAAGAATAATATAGATTATATTATATTCAGACTTCTGTAAACATTTGCATATAAATATATTTTAAAAAATTAATTGCATATTATCTATCGCAAGACTTGTAAAGATTATTCACAATGGAGTTCTTGTATAATTTATCAACTTTGTTACATTGAAGTAAATATTTTTTCCTTTCACCTTTTGTACCCGAAGAGAGATGACAATGTTTGTGTATTCTTAAGAGTTTCATCAGCCTATATAAGAAGATAGCTTGAAAAATGTTCCTCAATATCCAAGGATAAATATTGCCTTATGGCATTTTAGAAACTGACTTCAATGTAAGCTGAATTTCTAAAGACGAGAACTAACACCTTCAACATTTAAACGAATATCTAAAAGAGTTCTTATAGTTAAATTAGCTGAAAACCTTTTATGTAAATATTTAAACTGTGCACGCATAATCTTCAGTTCCAAAAGTTTTCGAATGTATAATCTACTTTTCTTAAGAGACTTGAAGAAAAGGCGTCTGTAAATGTTTTTCTCTGATGTTTACAATAAGCTATAGCTGAGACTTTATGATACAATAAGCTATGTTTACAATAAGTTATATGAGACGTTATATAGTGTTTTTATTTTTTTCAGGTAATGTTTTTGTTGTTACTTTGATATCAGAATATCTACCTTTTATTACCTAAAAATTCTAATGCTCATGACATCAAATGCAACTGCATATGAATAATATGGACTGTTCGTTTCAGATACCCGCGCCTTTCTTCTTTGGACGAGTTTACTCAGAAGAGGGGTGATAGACAGTGAATAAGAAGAATGCTTTTCCGCAGTGATTTGTTAAGCCAGTTTTTCTTTAAGCTCTTATTTTTGGATCGAATTATTTTGTTTTCATTCGAAACTTGTGTAGTTTTTTTATATAGTGGTTGATAAAAAAATAGACACCTTTTCCTTCATCTCACCCATATTTGGTGAAATCAAAGCTAAATGGCGCATGCGCAAAAGCGTGGAGGGTTTCCGTTTCTGAAGATAGACAGTACTTGAAATATGACAACTGTACTCTAATTTTGTCCCTTGAATATGTTAGATCTACCCACCTTTGTTACAGATGACAAGAAAATAAATATATTTATTTCTTTATGCTGTGGAATTTAGCTAATTCAAACGTTTTGAACACGAATTCGTAGATAAATCAAATTTTTTTCTTCTTCTTTCTTGAATTTGCCATTGGATAATGTTAAAATGTTGTCTCTAATTCGAAT
Organism: Araneus ventricosus; assembly: GCA_013235015.1. Lineage (NCBI taxonomy): Eukaryota > Metazoa > Arthropoda > Arachnida > Araneae > Araneidae > Araneus > Araneus ventricosus. The sequence continues at coordinate 20,804 of BGPR01017845.1, read as the reverse complement.
TATTATTGACTAATTCAAATCCAAACTAATTATTTCTAAACTAGTTACTTCTAAAGGTAGGCTTTTTGGTAGTTAATGCGATATTTCTGGGAATAGTCTATAAGCTGGAATATTCAGAGCTTTACCAGATGATCTGGATTAATTCGTATCACACGTCGTATAAGAAAAATCGTTAATTATGAAATTGAATTAAAAATCATTATCAGACGCATATTTAGATTTTAGAATTTGAAAAACAGTTTTCTGAAAATGTTCCAATGGTTCTATAAGCAATCTCTCTTTATTCAGAGAGTCCCTAAGGGTCGTTTCGAAACTTTAAGGGTAAGTCAGGGACATCGAAACAAGTAAATTTTACAATCGAACATGGACCCTAAAAAACAAAAAGCGACTGCTATTGAGGTATCTTTTTCTGTGAATTAAATTTAAAAAGGTGCCCCGATAAAGAGAACAACAAAAGTTTAATGAAATAGAAATTTACAATAGCAAAACAACGTTGTTGACAGGCATAGCATCATTCGAAGGGTATCAGACCTTTGAACACTTACTTTAAGGACTCCAAAAATTTTTTTGTTGATACTGCGCCGTTCTCGCTAAGGTATCTGCCATATTGCGTTTTTCTCGCCGTGGTATATGCCATATTGCATTGTTCTTGCCATGGTATCTGCTACATGAGGCTGTTCTTGCCTTGGTATCTGCCATATTGCGCTATTCTTGCCATGGTATCTACTGTATTGGGCTGTTATTGCCATGGTATCTGCTGTATTGGGCTGTTCTTGCTATGGTATCTGCAATACTACTTACGACCTGCGATGTTATTCACAGTGGCGGCTCGTAAGCTTAGAAACGAAGAGGGCTGCAAAAATGTTTACCAAGAGAATACAATGTTAAAAGATACTCTACCTCTAAGTAGGCCAAATTTTTTATTTCTAAATCCAGATGTGATATTTCCTGCTTTTCAAACAAAGTAAATAACCAGCATATGACATTTTCTATTAGTTTTACTAACAGAAATTAAAGTGAATGTCGATGTGACGATTCCTCTGACGAAATAATAATAATAATAATAGGAACTCCACATATGCACTTCCTTCCCTGCCCATTTCACTCGATAACACTCTTTCAAAAATGAATATGAAATGACTGATGTACAGAAAATTTATTTTTAAGCTAAAACATATTAAATACGTTTTTTACTGAAATTCTCTAAAAATTTGAAAGTTTTGGAATAGTATCATTTGTTTGAATCTGTCGTCGCAAGACGAACCGAAAGCGAAACTCATAAACAACCAATGAGATTGCAACTTGTGTGAGAGTGAAGAAAAACAGAAAAATATATTAAAAGAGCATCTATTCTTCGTTCAGTTGGCTCCGTGCCAGCCAGAGCTGTGCTGACTTTCAGCCCATAGTCCGTCTAAGTTAAAGGAAACAAGAGTTGCTTTCTAACTCCGGATTTTCTGCTCAGTGAACGGATTTCGGGGGAGAGAGGGCAGATTATTTTACAGCACAGACCTGCGTCTTTCTTCGTTTGGATTCATTTTATGCCCTTTTTCAATTTTTTATTACTTTTTTGTACTTTCGTAAGTCATTGAACTCTGACAGTGAAAAAGTAAGCAAATAAGATTAGAAATGAAAAATACAATTAAAAATAATAATAAGGTCTACTGCAGCTCTGTAGCCCTAATGGACGAGCCGCCACTGGTTATTCATGCAACTGTGTTGTGTTTTATTGAATTTGTACTCCACTAAACCTATTTTGTACACTTTATCTCGTATATGCTTTTTTTGGATTTAACTCACTGAGAAATTGCACCCTGTAGTTCTCTCTCTGCTTTTGCGACATCAACAAACATTAAAAAATTACTCATTTCTGTTCTACTGATTTACCCTTGAATTTTGTCAACGACCCTTTGGGAACCCTGTTTAACCCGAGAGGACGCTCTGGGGTCATATCATGACCCAAAACCCTCAACAAAATCCGATTCTTAGAAAAATAGCCACTCGTTCATTTCTTTCTTATCAATAGCTGAGTTAGTCCTCCCCCCCTCTGCCTTTTCTGAGTTTTTAGAAAGTTTTCCAGAAATTTTTCGTCCTCTAATACACGTTTTGGTAGGTGGAATGAGCCCGCGCGTCCTTCCGTTTGTTCCACAAGCCAGTTATTTCATGCGGCTAATAACGTCAGTTCGTTGTTGTTCTTTCCGAATGGAAGCATTTACTTTCTGCTCACAATGAGGACATCATATGAAAAAGAAATGGAGCATTGACGTAAACTTTTTGCTGAAGTTGAAATTGATGAAGATTCAGACTTCGACAATGAAGACAGTATACCTGAGGATATTTAAGAAGAGAATTTTTCAAATCATGAAAGTTTCAGCGAACGTGATACGGAATCGTAAGACGACGGAGATTCTGGAAATGAAGAATTGAATAACTCGGATTGGTTTTCATCAAAGTTGGCGTATACCCTGTACTAGAGTGTTGTAAGAAAACTACTTTTAGTTGAAATTCTGGACTACAACATGGTTCTTGTAATAAAGGTTCACCTTTTCACGTATTGAAAACATTGTTGAAACCTCTTTAAATTAAAACATAATATCTTAAAATTTTTCTTTATTAAGTGGAGAAAAACAAAATTTAGGCACAATATTCGTACTTGTCGTCACAATATTGTGTCGCGCTTACCTGGAACAAAAGGTCCAGCGAAAGATGTGAGAAGCCCTGTGAAGAGTTGGGAGTTATTCATCAACGATAACATGGTATATTTAATTGTAGAGTGCACAAATATATTTATAGAGAAATCAGCACCAAACTTTTCACAGGGAACAGATGCGCGAAAAGCGGACCCTTTAAAAATCCGTACTTTATAAGTGAATAATAATGTATTAGGTTTAATTTGTGTTAAGCACTGTATTCTTAATGTCTAAAGGTCAAAAGCAGTTTTTTTTTCAATTTAAAAATATAATGATTTTAACAGCGCAGGATTGAACTTAAGTTTGGGATTATTCTATAACCCCAGAGTGTCTTAACGTTCGCTAAGGAGGCGCGAGTCCTCTCGGGTTAAGACCTCCGGCATGAAAAACGATAGATGTTTATAACTAAATGCAAAATAAGAACTCGCATATTCTGGGGATTTTAGTCCTCTGAAAGTGGTAAAATAAATCAATGTACTAGGGCAGTTCAAAATATAAGACAGCAAGCCCACTGAGAGAATATACAACGTATTAAGGCCCTGGTACATGTTACTTACACATAGCCATGCTGGTTGACGAAGCATTTGTCGATTGTTACGCTTACGTATCGAAAATCGAATAGAATAAATCAGTGTCAAGACGTGGAGCCATGCGAAGAAGGCTTACTGAACTCCGGCATTGGTTTTGGAATGCTGACTTTCCAGCTCCTTCTTCAAATGTCTGAAAAGATGAAAATTTCTTATTGCGAGGTCCAGGATATAAGGTGGGTGTTGTAATTATTCTGTGGTAGTCGTGCTTGAAAGTATTCATCTTTGTTTGCCTGGCATGTCTGTTCTGACTTTATCCATTTCCATGCATCAAAACCTGAACTTTTTAGAGGTATTACTCCCATTCTGTACACTGCCAGTAGTTGACGACGAATTTCAGCAGGGGCCGTTTTCAAGGACGCAAAAACTTTATCACAGTTCTTACTTTGCCTCCATCTGTCAAGCTATTCGCTACCAGATCAGAAGATGCCTCCATCCTCCAATGGATTTCGGTCCTATACCCCGCAATGAGGTCCATGTACCGGTGCCGTTAGAATGTTGTGATCGTCTCAGTTCTCTTGTCAGGGATTTAATTCTCTCGAATTCAGGAATTAATCTGTGCTCCCGTCAGAGTTCTTTGTTGCCTTCCTTTTTATTCCTTTCAGGGACGGTTGTTTCTCGTTGAAACCACTTTCTAATGAGCTTATTTCTTATCCAGACGGTAGTCTTTTGACGATTTATTAGAAAGAATGCGTTTTTAGTATTTAATAAAGACAATAGATGGCAGCACCAATTCTATTTTCCCCAATGGATTTACAGTCATAAACATTGTTTTCATAAAAAAATATAAACTATTGTGTGCTTGAAAGGGTTAAAACACCATCGTAATTTACTTCATTCAACACTAGAAATGAAGGTATTATGGCATTTTTATATTAATTATTAAATTATGACAAGGAAGAAATTTATTTCACTTTCTGTTTCAGTATTTTCCACTTTTTAATCTACTCTAATTGCGCGAAATATTAAACATAAAAGCATTTATTTGCAACGAATAGAATTTGCTTTCAGTAAAATTTTTAAAACTCTATAATATCTGCAAATTTTGAAAGTTATGCAACAAAATTCAACGTATATTTTGAGCAATTAATGCAAATCTGAAGGCAAAAATGAGGGTGAATTGCTTAGTTTCAACTTTCATCTTTATAAATCACCTTCGACTGTACATGCTAAGCTACAGCGATAGCTTCAGAGATAAAAACAAACAAAATTGACAAAATCTATGAATTTTACACGAATATAACATAGTTGAATTTTAAGGAGTTTGCTCCTGATATTTCCGACTTAAAATTTCCCTGGGGTACAGAAATCGAAAAGCCAGTCGAAAGATTAAAGGCTGCCGCTGTATCCTTTAACACTCCGAATAATGTAAACAAAAAAAGAAGAAAAGTCTCCGAAATCTACCGAAAAGTATTATTTTTTACAATTAAAGAATATATAATAAATGCATCTGGTAATGAGTGGATTTTTACTGATGATCATTTTAAAGCAAAAATGTGCTATACGATAAATAGTACATTTGTGGTCCTATTTCTTCAAAATACTTTGATTGATCGAATAAAAGAGACTGCTTCATGAAATAAATTTCTATTTACCTTGATGACTGTGCTGATAGACTATTGCGTGTATCATCATCTTTATTAATATCTAGAAAGGGTTTCCACTTATATCCGGTACACCCCCCTTAACTTCTAAACGGTGACAGCTTAGGCCATAAAGCTGGTGTCTAGGTATATTAAAAAGGCTATGCGCTACTCGATGAGACAACTTACAACGCCATCTATCGGCGAATTTTGGAATTAGCGGTCCTATCTTGCAAACGATGAAAGATTCGAGAAAAAGTCAATTAGAAAGTTGTAGAGCACTCTCGGTTTAGTACGAAATGATACCTTTAGCACATTAATACTCAAAACAGAATGCAAAAAATGAAAATTTGTTTGGTCATGATTTCGAAAATTGTCATGTCATAATGAGTGGAAGAGAGAAACTGAGACGCGTCCCTGTCTTCTGGATCATTTATTTATATTGCTCAAAATGCTCTCCGTTAGCCATTATACACATATGCACTCCGGACTGGATTTCTCGCTGCACATTCTGCAACATCGCAAGTATTACGGAGGCACAACCATCAGTAATGCGTTGTCGAAGATCCTGCACTGTTGGCGGAAGTGCCACATTCCCCTGAGCCACAACAAAGGCTGGTATTTAGTCCGTTAGGTGGTCTTTTCTCTCTTCGCTCACGTTTCACGACGTTTGATTGTGAATTTCATAGTATTGAAAAGCACAATCAAAGAAATGTTGATTTTCTACATAGTGTTTTGAGTATTAATGTGCGCTAGGTAGCTCTTCGTTCTAAATCTAGAGTGTTCTACAACTTCCAAATTGGCTTTTTACTCCTATCTTTCACCTTTTACGAGATAGGACAGCTAATTCCAAAATTTGCCGATAGATGGCATTGTAAGTTGTCTCATCGAGTAGCGCATACCCTTTTTACTATACCTAGACACCAACTTTATAGCCTAAGCTGTCACCGTTTAGATGTTAAGGAGTGTAACGGATATAAGTGGGAACCCTGAATATATTTAAAATAATTGGAAAAACCAAAGAGTGAGTTCTCAAGCTCTAATGACTGTACCGATTTCGCGAATAACTCACGGTTAACTTACAAATCTCTCAATTATCTGTTTTGAAGAAAGGTAGACTTTTTGTAAAAGAAGGTAGACGTAAATTCGGCTTTTAATTTGTTTCCTTTGTGTATAATCGTGTATAAGGATACAAGAAATTTTATTTTCAGATAATTATGCGTTATGTATATGAGTGATCATAAATTCTGAAGTAATATTCAGAGAATTTTAGAAGATTTTACAAAACGAATAATTAAGGAACTCCATGGTTAAAGTACTACAACAAGAAGCTTTATAAGTATTTCGTATATGTAATTATATAATTGATTAAAATTGTATGAGTTATAAAAATTTATATTTCTATTAGTTATTATTACAGTACTTGTAAAAATAAATATTTAGGTTTTAACAAAAAAATAACGTGAGATATTTACTTTATTATATATATATATTTATATATATACATTTTCGTTTGTTTTGTGTTTTTAGAGGGGATGACGGCAATTTTTAACGGATTTCGTTTGTCGTCAGCAGAAAAAAGCACAAATTAATATCATGAGCGAGCTTCTCTTCCTGACGAGCGGCTCGCTATGATATTTTTCAATTTTTTTGGTTTTTTCTGGTTTTTGTCTATTTAGCCATTTTGTCCTTTTTTACTGTTTTTGAGTTTTTATTTTGTGTTTATATGTTGGTTTTGATATATATATATATATATATATATTTAATAAAAATTGCTTTTAAGAACACACTTTTATTAGCGGGCAGAAAAATTGATTTTTTTTTTATTTTAAACCTTATTCATTATTATAAATATTATGGAATCTTGATATCTATTTTCTTTTCAAATCCGTACCAGATGGCGCTACTGGTTAGAATAAAAATCCAATTAAATTAATTCTTTTCATTAATTTAAGTTTTATAAAAACTAAAATAGTGTATTGTCACTGAAAATAGATAAGTGTACACAATTTCAAAATCTCACATTAGAAAGTATGTAAAAAATCGATTACAAAATTCTATCTTTTTAATCATGAAACAAATTAAGTTAAATAAAAAAGTGTTTAAAAACAAATAGATGTCCTACCGAAAAGTTTTCATTTTAAACTAATTAAAAAGCACAGGTTAATTAATACCTTTATAACAAAAGCAAAAACAGAAATGTCTCTGCCAATGCTTTATCCTTAATATTTAATGAGTATTTTCATTTTAATGGAAAAGAGAATGTCCATGTTTTTATAGTAATACAATTTAAATTGAATATTGATACTAAAACATGTCTTTAATTTATATATTCATCAATATATTAATTTGTGCATAAAAATTTACGGTGAAAAATGCAATTTTAAATTTTATTTAAAAAAATATTGTTTCAAATCAGTCGCGGACAGTTTAATATCGTCTGAGTCATAACATTACCTTCATTTTCCAGACGTTTTAACTTAAAAAATCTTCTGCATAAAATAAGTAATAAAATATGGCTGTGATCCATTTGGAATAACATTCCAGACCTTAAAATGTTTCTTTCTAAAACCGTATTTATGACACGAAAAAAAACTATATTAGAATTTCAAACCAATTACGAAAGTTAAAACCGACAACTAGTTCCAGACAAATGCTAGTATTTCTTAGTTTGTAACATAAACCTCTTGTTTTTCATTTTAATAAAATCTTCTGCAATTTCATGAAGAAATGGTTGAAAATATTCACGCAAGAAGAAGATAAGCTACTTTTAAAATGATTCCAATTGAACAGAGAAGAAATTTCTCGTAAAGAATGATGTCAAATTTAAACATTGTATTTGTTAAATTCCTAGAGTGTACGTATGTCAAACAAGAATTGGCCGTTGGCGAATTGGAAAGTATGCTTTTGATCTTCAGCTTTAAAGTAATGCTATAGAAAAACTGTAAAGGGAATATTGAATATATTTACATGGAATGAAAGCATAATATGTTTGAATAAAACTCTTCTCCTATGAAAATTGTATGATGCCTTTATTCGCCTTCATTTCTTAATTGGAATATTCGTTTGAAGATTCTCAATATTGATGACTTTCCTCAGATTCAAGTGTGTCGCATTTCTTAAGAATGAATAGCTTATTTCTTGTCTAACTTGTTTGAATCTGGAATAGAACTATTTGTGCTGCGAATTTTCAATGGAAGAATGGAGTTGATTTGATTCCTACTCTAAGGTTAGTTCATTCTGAAAGTGTTGCCATTTCTTTTGAGGACAGAAATTAAACAAAAACATTGTCTATTTATTAAAATACTTTTTCTATGTTGCTTTATTTATTAAAAAAATATTTGATACATTATTTGTAAACTGTAACGTGAGAGGAACTCTCGCGAGCAAATTGTCAAACATGACATATCTCTTTAATACTCTTGAGATAATTAACAAAAAATTCTGCAGCAGACGACCCTTGGGCTGCTGAACCTATATCTTTGGTTCAATATGACTCAAAGAGAAGCTTGTCTCAGATGCTCATTTGAAATATTTTGTAACAAAATCGAAAGTACCCACCAAACTACCCCATTTTTGACACCAAATGTGACAAAATCGTCTCGTGGGTGCACGTGAATGCAATCCAATAAGAAGGATTAAAAATAAAGCTCTTTATTTTACAAATATTCTAAGCAAAGAAACGCAACACAAGTATAAAAAGAGCACTTGTAAAAATTCATAACAGAGATTGCCAATAAATCTCAACACAGCGCTCAAAGGTTTCTTCATAGCTCATCAGCTTGTTTGCTGATCAAGATCCAACTAACTCCTCTTGGCTTGAGAGCTTGCTTTTATACTTTTTCAACAGAAAGTGACGTCATTACGTAGGAAGTGATCTCCAGGAAGTTCATGAAGCCAGTAGAAATAGGTTGGCAGTTCAAGGTCTTTCTAGAAAATTCCTTTTGTTGCCAAGTCGCCAACTTTGTCGCCAAGATTAGCATCCGAGGGAGGCAACTTTGTAGCTTTTTAACAGCATTGTTTGATTTTAAGTTAAGAATTAGCACATAAGGAACTCCCCTTCTAAGTTGGCTGGACATTTCATTCATTCGAATACCTTTTGCTCCAATATCGGTCCGCTCTCTCTCTTCAAGGATGAAGATTTCTTGAAAAGTTGACAGTTGCATTTGGCCACATGTTGTTCGTTGGTAGTCCTCTCTTTGTTCATCGGAAAACTAGCTAAAGACTGACACTTTTTGAACGATTGTGTAGGTTAAGTTAAAGCAGTGAATATTGTACATTTAACAAAAAGCATTTATTTACAGCAATGCACATAAAGAAACTCTAAAGGTTTTGAAAGATTAGATGATTATTTTCCCTCTCTGGTTGTACAGCAGCGTTGGATGTCAGAAGACGAAGTCAGAATACGATCTTCAGTCTCTATTTTGCACATGCACAGTATCTGCTAATAATAACTTACAGAGTAGCAAGGAGCATGCTCTCTTAGTAGAGGTGGGGAGAGAAAATGGGCATTGAATTCCTACAGATTGGACTATGTCAGGGTGAGGGACTTTTTTGTACTGAAAAGGTCTCGTTAAATTTCGGCAGTTGGACAAAAGTTCGCACGAATAGAATATTTAGGCCAGGTGCACACTAGCCAGTTCGTGTTGTTGGAGCTATAAAAATAACAATAGTAACCCCCATTCCCCCTGTGGAGCTACAGAAGGGGCAAGTGGGTTACTATTGCTATATTTTACTAACTGTCACAACAGTTCTATTTCTGTAATATCATTATATTACAGGAGATTATATTATTTCGATACAAATTATAAATAAATGGTAAGGCCAATTACAAAATTGAAAAAGGCCGTATGTGGCCTTAAGACCGCATCTTTCCCTTTGGACTATGTAGTACTTACTCACGAATCCTCCTCCATTCGCACTGTGAAGTCTTATTTAAATCTGCCTTTACAACAAGGGGAAAGTGGTTGCCCTCTGCTCTTCTCTCTACTCGAAGCACTTTGGTGACTTCTGTTACATGAACACTTGAATTTCTGGCGAAAGTGAATGCTGATATATTGCTTCAGAATTTTCTGAAGCATCTGCTTTGGAAAGAGGGAATGTTGTAGTAAATGTTATTTTAACCTCCTGTCTCCTGTAGCGTACCCAGGGTAGCGTGATAATAATTGAGTACACTCAGCTACAATATTCTAGAGTAAATATTTATTTATATTCAGGGTCATAAGATACATTTCCCCAGTATGGGTTCAATAGTTTCAGATATTACTTACAAAATATCTGAAGGCTGAGTGCCCGCTGCATACACGTCTCAAAAGTATATCTGCCCGCATTCAACTGAGGTCTCGAGGACAAATCAAATCTATGGCTTGGGAGAAAAGTATGGAACAATCTAGAATTCCTTAGCGCCCTTTCAGTGTGCATCACCAACCACATCCGGTCATTTCACCGCCAGTGTCCATCTGCACATCTGTAAATGCAATTAAAAGACCTTCCAGCCTGCCGGGGGGGAGGGCTCACAACGAACACGCTACACCCCTTGAAATAATTGTCATCTATGTTCATAAGGCGAAACATGTACCATAGAAAGTTGATAATGCAATGACAAAGTATCCGCCGCAGCAATTTTCTAGTGACTCCTACCTAAGTGATAAGACTGACAAAGTGATGATACACCAAACTATTTAAAAATAAGTGATAGGGAAAATATTATAATAACCAGAACGCTTTATATTTCAATTCAAGTATTTAAAATCTGTTAGTTATTGTCAGTAGTAAGTCCATTTTCTTATTAAAGGAAAGCCTCTATCACAAACAATTGATTAGATGAAACAGAGTATTAACGATCAAACATTTATGCAGTGCATAACACCTAAATTTTTTACTTAATGAAAAAACTGTACTTTTTAATGAGATTCTACTTGTTCAGGTTAGGTTAGGTTATATTAACGTCCCGTTTTGAAGCAACACGAGGGCTATTTAGGGACGGACCTCGTAATTTTGAACCAAGGTCAGATGACGAGGACGACACCTGGGCTGGCACCCCCCTCTCCAAGCTTCCGCGCCACACCGGCGGGAGGACGTTTGGCCACTACGCATGATTTAGCGTGCAACAAGCCCCATACACGACGGATCTTTAGTGGAATCGGGTTTCGAACCTGCGACCCTCCGGTCCCTAGGTCGAGACCTTACCACTAGGCCACCGCGGCCCTTTCTACTTGTTGAGATAGCTAGATATCTTTTTCTTATTGACAAATGAAAATGAAATTCCTACACAAATAAACATTGGTCTCTTAACTTCTTCAATAATTCTGCCACAACAGTTCTATTTTCATAATAATTGTTTGATTTCCCAAGAAAATGATTAAAAATTGTTTTGTAGTACTTTTTGTTGAGTAAAGTTGACAAATAGAATAATTGAGCATCTATATAATGAGATTTTTATTATTTCGTGTATTGTAAATCAATAAATTTTTTAACAAATACCACAAACACAATTTTGTAGCTTTAATCATTTAGACTTAGTCTTTGAAAATAAATTACGAATTAACTTTGAAAAAATTCACTGCGCTTTAAACGTTTTTCTCTTTGAATAACTTCGGTTGATCTTAGAAAAAATTCATTCTTCAAATACTAATTCATTTCTGTAAAAGATAAAAGTTTTCATTAGTCGTTGAGGTTCATCAATCATTGTCCACGATTGATAGTTCCGAGGCTTCTTTAACTGGTTAAAAGAAATCAAGACGTTTGGGAGAAGAGATTTTAAAGAAATTATACATTTTTTGTATTATTTCTAATAATTTTAGAGTTCATCAAAGATAGTTTTAAGACATATTTTATAATAATGCCTTTTTTTCGATTCCCCTTATTTATAAGATTCCACTGAGTTTACATCCGTTGTTAAGGCAGAAAAACGTTTCATATTTAAGTAAATCCTTAATTTCATTTTTAAAATTAAAAATTTCACTAAATTTCATCAAAATATGGAAATAAAAGAGTAACGTCTGCATATTTTGAGCCACAAGTAATTTAATAGAATTTTGTTCAGCTACGAATTTAAGGTATGAGGCGTTTTCTTTATCTGAAAATTGGTCAAAATTTCGATAGAAAATCGAGAGCCATTTGTTTAATTTTTATACTGGACGTTTATAATAAGAACATATATAAATAATTCTTGAAATTTAGGAAATTCCAGAATTCTATTACACTAAATTTTCTGTAATACAACATTCCTTCTATGTTACGTGTTCAAAATTCAAACTTATGCATAACACTTTTTTAATCTGTCTCGATTAGAACTGACGTTATGATTTGTTTGTTCAATAGAAAAATCTTTAAACAGATATATTTAAAAATTAAATTTCCTGAAATAGAATGTTCTTTCTTAAATGCCATAAAGTTACGCTTATGAGCTTGAATAATATGGAACGGATTTTTTAAACTCATTTCTTATACAGTATGCTGAAATTCTAAAGAATAAAATGTTCTAAAATGCAGCTGCAGTCTTGCCATAATTTATTTACCAAACAAAAGGAGGAGGAAAAAAACTACTTTGATTTTAGTCAAATTGTGAAACTTTTTTTAAAGTTCTTTATGCATATTTTTTTACTTCTTCTAACGCAGAAACGAGTCAAAAATTACATGTTATTTTCGAGATTGTGCAAGTGTTTCTATAAAAGCGTTTTCAAAAAAAATTGTTTGATATTTAACCTGCTTCAATTACAATGACTTTTCCACAAAAAAGTAAGTGAAGTTTTTTAAGATCTATGCTTCCAATATTTTCATCCGTTTCAATAAATGATGCAAATCTAGTGAAAGTTATGGAAATAAGTAATGGAGTTAAGTACTGGACTTAAGTATGGCAGTTAAGTAATCAATTCAAATGACGTCATAGTCATGTGACACAAGTAAACCTACTCGTGTCATCTAACAGTATGTTTAATCCCGCTCTCCTGGAATGTCACATTCATACATTTTATTTCATTTTACCACGTATTTTTATCTACACTTTAAGTTATATAACGTTGTGAGTTATATTGAATATAATTGAAAACCAAAGTCCAAAAAATTCTAACGCATTATTCACGTTAAAGAGTTTCATTGTCAAATGAGCAATGCTTTACAATATGGTAAACGTCAAAAGTGCCTGGTAGTCCAATACCGAACTATCCAATAAACAAATTAAGTAACTGCCTATGGTCCCCGCAACTTTCGGAGGATCCGAGTCCTAGAGATAATTTTAAGTCTTTTAAGCGCAATTAAATTTTGTGCTATCATTTAATGTACAAAAGCCATGTTTTCGAAGCTAGAGTCTTAATCCATTGTATTTTGTAATTGTCTGTAGGTTTTGAAAATGAAATTTTTATGTATAGAAGCAGTCAAACATTTAGTGGTCTCATGTCAGACTCATAATGGAGACCAGAATTTCAATGCGAAGTAAATGACAAGGGAATGGTCTACGTCCTGATAGTCTTCAATTTGTATGTTTGTCACTAAAGCACTAGTAATATATTCATATGATGTCGCAATGACAAGAGTAACTTCGCATGTCTTCTGAAAAGAGAACCAAAAGCTGTATTTTACACAAAGTGCACATGTGTCTGTGATTTAACATTTTATGCCGTGATGACTTCCGCTATGAAGCTCTGTCTTTGTTTATATTTTGCGTAAGCTTTTCTAATAGAAAACATGTGCCCTACGAAAACGTTTTTCGAACATCCTCTTGACAATTCATTTGACCATTGTGAAACTCGACTACTTCGACTGTGAAAATTTGAAGGGAATTTCCTAAGCCTACATCATAACGTTTTCTTTTTTGGAATAAAGGCTCTTCCAATACTCTAGGGTACATATTTACAAAATAGATTATAAAAAACTCATCTGATAATAAAAATTAAGAAAAATTAACTACAATTATCACAAATTTACAAAAATCCCCAAAAGTATTCAATTTATAGTTTCTCTAATAAAACTAACGAAAATAGATTAATGCAATGAAAGGAAAAAAAACGGAATTAAATAAATTAAACAGTGCCTAAAAGCCAGTGTTTAAACTCCAACACGGAAACAAAGGCAAATTCATTTTCTTTAGTTTGTGCCATACTAGCAACCTTCGGCGACCAGCTTGTTCGCCTGGAATATGATTTCAATTGAATCTTGCATCATTTTATATTCATGGTTCTCTTAACTCATGGTAATTTTAAACTTAGATTGTGGTAGATATTTAACCCATGCTCTTTTAGTGAACTTGGATCTGTCTCCTTCAATATCTACATAATGGAGTAAAATAACTGACCATGTCCATGTAACCACTAGTTCCACGTTGTCGGAACTATCTTCATTTTCTTATCCCTCTGGTAAAATATGTATTTGATTTAAACATTAAAATGACGCGGCATGTTAGCTGGATTAAAACATGCTTAGAGAAAAGAATTAAAACATAGCAACCCTAACCATTCAACTTACTGGATATATTTCTTAAAATAAGCAAAGCAATATTTCGGAGAGCTTGGTTGACAGATTTCACAAAAAGTTTGATGAAATAAAATATGCAAGCAAAATGTATTAGGATATTATCTTAGATTACAACAATGGAAGAGAAATATGCAATTAAATATCTGTTTAAACAATGAAAACGGTTTGAGTTGTGTTGCAAGAATGAAAAGTATTGTTGTAAATTATGCCAAAAAATATATTTAAAAATTTATTAAAATTCGAGAAAACATTGTAAGGCAACTTAATTGATATTATCGAAAAGGTATTTGTTTACCTTTTTAAATGGTGTAAAATTAATTTTTGTTCTGTGATATGTTTGCAAGTTATTAAGGAAAAGCGCCAAAATTTCGTTTAATTTTTAATTAATTAAAATTCTATTTACAATTTCAAACAAAGTGCTCCATGGTGCACATTCCCACTTTCCAAAGTATGTTTGCGCCAAATTTCGTAGCTCTAGTTCCAGCGGTCTGCCCTGTACAGCGCCAACACACACACACAATAGTAGAGATAGAGATGATTAATTATACATATTGTCACTGAAAGTGCAAAAGATCATATATCAAAAGTTCAGTTAGGTTGAAATCCAGTAGTCGGTACTTCTTCGAATCGCCAATGGATGAGAAGTCTCCATTACCGAAAAGAAAGACGATTGCTAAAGGTAAACTATACGATAAAGTTAAAGATTTATTGCTTAAAGTTTACATCAACGGTTAATTTTTTTTATCAGAGAATGCTTAGATTTCTTCCATGGACGAGTTTTCTGTTTTGTTTTTTTGCGGTAAAGTAGATTTTCAGCCGGGCCTATCACCATCCGGCGATAATGTTAAGTCAATGGGAATCTTCAAAATTTCAACACTATGTTTGAAGATATTAATTAATGTTTAAAGTTTAGTTTTTTAATGTTATGCCTTAAGAATACTTTGAAAATAATAAATTTAATGTTCCTATTTTTGTAGCGCTCATTGTTTACTTAAAATAAGATATTAATTTTTGTGAAAAGCCTTCCATAATTGTTCGTTTTTTGCTTTTTTGGCAACTTCTAATACTTGTTTGGCGGTTAAATTTTTAACCCTACGATTTTAATAAACACTGGAAGTTAAATTTTTAGCCAAACGATTTAGCTAATTCGAATAGTTCCATTTAAAATTTGAATGCTTTAAGAGCTTTTTTGAACCGATTTAAAAAGAAAGGATTACATAAACTCAAAGAATACGGAATTCAACGCTTTATGTACTAAAGAAAGAATAGATTTGAACTTCGCGCTTGATACAGTTTCCAAATGGATTTGGCGATTGTTTAAATATGAGGGTTACTGGAAAACAGTCTGTGAATCAAAAATAAACAAACCAGAAAACTCGTCCATTACGAATCTTCAAAGTCTGTGCTTGCTCTGTTAACCATAAACACTTTAGTAGCCATCCTGCTTTTTGGCATTGGCGACTTCGCATCTGTTGGCGATATGAAGGAGTGCCAACTAGAATGGATTTTATTTGGATCCAACGAAAAAACTTTTTCATATGAGACCTTTTACACTTCCATTGACGACATGCCATTATAAAAAAATATGAGAATGGTATTTATTATTATTATTATTCATTTAATTTACATTATTCCTATGCGATTTTCTAAAAATCTTTCATACGATCTAGAATATGGAAACTTAGGTAGAATCAAATTATTCTTAAGGGGAGTTGGAACCCTAAGTCCGTCAACCCTAACCCCGTTACTTCTATGTACCTTTTCTCAAAATTTGTTATAGATTCATGTTGAAAATTTTTTATACAAGTAAAGTACATCTTTCTCATTATACTGAAGTGATTTTTTTTAAAAATTCAAAAATAATTTTTTTTCCAATTATTTTGTGTCAAAAAAATGTTAAATTGGCCATTTCTATGTACCTTTTCCCAAACTCTGTTATAGATACATGTTTGAAACATTTTATGCAAGAAAAGTACATCTCTTTATCAGTATACTGAAATTAGCGTTTTTTTTTAAACTCCAAACTTTATCTTTTACAGTTTTTTTGTGTCAAAATAGGGTAAAATTTCACTATGTCTAATTAAATATTTTGTAAATTTATAAAAAATTAAAAATTAACCAAAAACTCATTTAAGTATAATGAGAAAGGTGTACTTTACTTTTATAAAATATTTTAAACATGCATCTATAAAACATTTTCAGAAAAGGTACATAGAACTGGCCAATTTAACATTTTTTGTTTTGACACAGAAAAATTTGCAAAAAACAAATTTTTGAATTTTTTAAAAAAAATCATGTAAGTATAATGAGAAAGATGTACTTTACTTGTATAAAAATGTCAAACATGAATCTATAACAGATTTTGAGAAAAGGTACATTTAAGTAACAGGGTTTGGGTTAACGGACTTTGGTTTCCAACTCCCCTTAAATGTACAAAGATATAAATCAAACAAGAAGTAATCGGCCGAATCTAACGGACTTAGGGTTCCAACTCCCCTTAAATGTACAAAGATATCAATCAAACAAGAAGTGAGCGGCCGAACATTGCATAGCAAATTCTATTGAAAATTCCGCTTCGATTCTCTACATCAGCGCTCAGACATTCAGTTTCTGTAGATGGTATCTGTAGGTGAAAATAATGCAATAAACAATTTTTGCAATACAATATTACAGGAATTTGCTATGAAACAAAACCTGTTTCAGAAGAGTTTCTTCTACGAAAATAAAAATAACACAGTAGAACTTCCTAATCATCCGAATTAAATGGGAATCGGGAAGATTCGGATGATTTGATGAAGCTCAGAAATTAAGCAAAGCAGTCGTAAGGCATAGAAAAACTTTGCTTAAATTCATGAAATTAAATTTAACAGAAACCAATCACAGAAGACTATAAATGTTACGAGATTTACATGAAAAAGAAACCACAAATTAAATTATGTGTGAACATTCATTGTATACTTACAAATGTATTAAAACTACATATGAACCATACAATATGTATTTTCTTTAATTTAGGCCATTGGCCGCTCTCTCGATATTATTTTCAAGATTTTGTTATTATTCAATTTTTTCCTTTTTCATTCGAATCCTACTATCAGTTCACACTCTCCCTATATATATTTCCATATCTTGTTCAAATTTTCAATCGTTAATAAAATACTTTTTATTCACCCTCTCAAGTTCAAATACATTTTTATAAACTTGTAGTGGATGACACTTGATGTTAATACAGTTTTTCAAATATTAATTCATTAATTAAATTTAATTAAGTAATTTTAGTTTTATGTGGGAGAAAGCATATGTCGCCTTGAGTCGTTTGGTTCCAATTTTTCTCAATAGATGGAGCTAGGTTTGCCAGCTTCTAGACCTAATATCCTTTTTTTTCTGGTATGTTCACGAAGGCGTCATTTTTTCATGTATTTTTGTCAGAGGGTAATGTTGATCACTTTCTTTATTCTCTCTATTCGATATGTTAAAAAGACTTTATGAAGTTTTTCAATTCCTACTATTAGTTCATACTCTCCCTATATATATAAGATATTTAGCAGGATATAAATTTAGGAACAAATACCGTCAGTGACGAAGCGTGTAGATCGCTGACCTAAGTAGGAATTGACTTAAATTTTTTTTATATTACTTGTTTTCTAGCAAACTCGATTTGGATAATTGGATATCCGTATAGTTGGGATTCGGGTAATTGGAGTTCCGCTTTAATTTGCTTTAATTATCACACCAGATAAAATATTAGGACATTTGCCTATTATATATTTAATACTGGCAACAAATGTATTTTACCGTCCCAGTTACTACTTACTTTTTTACCAAAGTGTATTCTTAGTGTGAGAAATGATTAAAATAAAACCACTCAATTTCGGTGAATAAACATTACTTTCATGTGAAGTCACGCCTTTGGAGGAAACTATAAGAAAAACCTAAAGAATTATGCAAGATGGCTGAAGGCATTAGTTAAGAAATAAGATAAAATCTCAAGATAAAATTTTGGCTAAGCTGCTTGCTTTGAACTTTCACTTTTAAAAATCATCTTCATCAAAACGTATAGCCATCGCTTTAGAGGGAAAAATCAAATAAAAAAGATAAAATCCATGAATTTCACACGAATATAAAGGCGTTTTTATTTTGAGTAATTTTTTCTAGATATTTCCGACTCAAAATTTCCCAGGGGTTCTGAAATCAAAAGGCTAGTCGAAAGATGAAAGAAAACCGCTGTATTCCTTTACACTTCAGATGATGTAAACACGAAAAGAAGTTAAGCCTAAGAAATCTACTGAATTTATTATAACGAAGGAAAGAAATTATTTGTCAGAAAATCAACTGATTTTTGCGACGATAATTTTGAGGTAGAAATATGATATACGACAAATGATAATGTACTAGGAGCTTTATAAATTGCTCCACTGACAAGAAATTCAATCTTACTTAGGATGCATTATTAATCATTAAATTAAGCTCAGAATTATTACATGCATCATCGTCTTTATGAATATTTATTGTTTAGGAATATAAAGCATTATTTACCGAAGTAATCGCTCGAAGAAAGAAAAATACTTGTATGGAATAAAAAATGCATCTTCTACGAAAGTAGGCAGATATATTTTTTCAAATATATTTTTTCCTTTTAGCATTTTGTATTGTTTCTTCTTTCTGGCATTGTAAATATCGTGATGAAATATCTCGGGGTCATGATTTTTATCTCTGCTAATAACAAAGGAAAATGTGTCTGCGTGTTGGCGCTCTACAGGGTAGACTTTGAGCTATGAAATTTGGCACAAACATGCTTTGGAGATTGTGAATGTGCACCTCGGAGCCCTTTTTCGAAATTTTAATTAATTAAAATCTAAGCAAAAGTTTGGCGTTTTTCCTTAATAACTTCCGAACAGATTACAGCGCAAAAATTATTTTTACACCATCTGAAAGTGCAAAAAACCCTTTTTCAATGATATCAATTAAGTTATCAATCT
The DNA here is from genome assembly GCA_013235015.1 of Araneus ventricosus. Taxonomy (NCBI): domain Eukaryota; kingdom Metazoa; phylum Arthropoda; class Arachnida; order Araneae; family Araneidae; genus Araneus; species Araneus ventricosus. The sequence continues at coordinate 1,497 of BGPR01017845.1, read as the reverse complement.
TTTCTCTAATTGTAATAAAATTTTTAAAAATATTTTTGGCATAATTTACAACAAGTCTTTTCATTGTTGTAACGCAATTCACACCTTTTCAATGTTTAAACAAATATTTAATTGTTGAAAGTTGAGTAATAAATTTTGCTTCATATTTTATTTTATCAAAATTTTTATGGAATCTGTGAACCAAGTTCTCTGAGATATTACGTATTTTAAGAAATATATTCAATAAGCTGAATGATCATGGTCAGTTATTTGACTCCATAAGGGACATTTACGCAGACAATGAACAGAACAGGTGTAAAGCCACTAAAAGAACATGGGTTAAATATCTGTCAAAATATGAAGTTTAAAATTTCCTTGTTAAAACAGCCATCAATATAAAATGATACAAGATTCAATTGCAATCATATCCCTTGCGAAAAATCTGGTCGACGAAGGCGGCTAGTATGAAATAAAAATTGGAGAAATATTTACATTGCTTGGAGCTGGGGAACTCTGTCAAGGATTTTCTCCTTAGAGAATGTGCAGTAAATTAGTGTTTTCGTGATTCCTCTAGACAATGGAGATTGATGTGGTACAGACGACCATTAATGACTTATTTAGGGTTCGCGAGATTTCAAATGAAATAAAAATTGTCGAGATTGGTACAGTGGTTATGGCTACGGGACTCTATCGAGGTTTTTCCCCATAGAGAATGTGCAGTGAAGTAGTGTTTTTTGTCTCGAAAATGGAGGGTGGTGAGGGGGCTGGAGGTATTGTGGTTGATGTGAAGGACTCATTCTTTAGTTCTGCCAAGGCACGGTAGCTTAGCAGTAAGTCTTCTGCTACGGGGCCTTAGGTTTCCAGATTCAAATCCAATCATTCCACTAAAGGTCCACCGTCTATGGGGCCAGTTGCGCTTTAAATAAAATGCAATTGTCTTTCTGTGGGTGTGGTGCTAAAATACCCACATTGGCCCGGCCTACCCAAGCAGGGTGCAAGATCGGTAGAGTACCAGCGGGGAGAGAGCCGCCCTACCAGCATGTGGAGGACGGGATTTATTGGGTACAATAAGATAATACAGGCATTGCCCGAACAGGGGCAGTACTTTTAAATACAAGAGTGCTGGGAGTATAAACATGGTTTGATTTACTGCTCGGGCAAGCAAGGAACAGTAAAAATGTATAAAAAATAGATAAGTATTGAAAAATAAACAAACAAATAAACACAGAAAAAGCAGTAAAATCAGATATACAAATAAGTCAAAAACCCACAGATATATAAATAAGGATTGAAACCCCACAGTATAAAAACAAAACACTCACAGATAACACTACACATCAAACGACACACAAAACACAAATAAAAACTGTACCAAACATAGAATTAAAAATATATAAAAAAATTATAATAACAATAATAATTACTTCTGAGATTTCTATGTGGGTGTGGTGCAAAAATACCCACACTGGCACGGCCTACCCAAAAAGGGTGTAAGGCCGGTAGAGGACCAGTGGGGAG
>BGPR01017844.1:6332-31831 GCA_013235015.1 Araneus ventricosus | reverse complement strand
CTGTGCTTCGTTCCAGTACGTATTGCTAAAGCACTTATCTTGCAAAGATTCCTAAGAACAGTATATGCTCTGCCGAGAATCATAGTATAATTTGTTTTCAGAGACATTTCCAAACCAGCTTATCTACAAATTCATTTTTTAGTGACTTAAGAAAGCGTATATAATATTTTTTTCAAGTTCTGCTGTGTGCTGGGATATCTTAAAAAAACCCCTCTCATATCTCTTCATCAAAACCACTGTCACAAACGGGTAGGAATGTCGCTTCGAGGCAGCCCAAAATCTATAAAAGACACTCAAGAATCACAATTTTCTCTAACTTTGAATTTCAACTATGGGCTATGCTATTCAAATGAAAAAAGAATCCTAAATCCAATCAATCGAAACAAACTTCATTTCAAAATTCTTAGTAAGTTTAGATATTTGGTACATGACATACTGAATGAGGTAAATATTCATGACAAGTAAATGATACTGAAGTAAGTATTAAATATAAACTGATCAAATGCTACTCAATTTTTGAATACAGATATTTCATATTTCTAATATAAGATATTGGTATACAAATTAACATTTAAAGGGCCTTTTAAATTTTTTTTTAAATGTATTTTGCATCAGGTTCATATCTTCTCTTCATAACTCAAAGAGAGTAGTGGAAGAGTTAATTAAAAGTGACACCCTGAACAATTGGCGTAACTGCAACTTTCTCAGCCAGGGTAGACTTTACAATAAGCCGTCCTTTATTTACAAGTTAGAACCTCGTAATATTAATAACTAGCGATTACGCGCAACGGCGTTGCCCCATGGTATCAGGACTTCAACAAATGGGAAAAAAAGTTTTGAAAATAAAATCAAAACAAAACATACATATTATTGATTTTCCCTTATTTTTCTTCACGATAATGACATTTTAACTTTAATGGAAAACAGTACAGATAACATTAATCCGAAACAATATTAAAACTGCAACGTGAAAATGAGTTATTATACAGCAAAATGCAAGAGACAAATAAACACTTTAAAACGGTGCCAGAAAATAACATCTTGCGCTCTTCACCGTCAACCAATGAAATTGCAAGCAATTCCATTTCTAGGTCGTCCGGAGAAACTGTCGCTTTATTAAATCTGGCTAGCAAAAAAACTGTTTGAACTGATCAAGGGAAAAATTAATTTAAAAAAACGGAAAAAGATATTTTAGTTCTTGTTTTAAATCAAATCCAGAGAAAACTTTCACTTATAAGCAGAAAAAATAGAAAATTATAGGATATTTAGAACGTCAGATGCGAGAATTTGAAAATCTTTATTAAAAATGACCATAAAAGTGACGATTTTTCAAAAAATTTCTCAACATTCAGTAAATTACTTTAGACGTACGAAACAAGCTTCATTAGAACAGACTCGTTTGCTCTTCCTGATGGATTGTATGTTTTTTTTTTTTTCGTACAATTATTCAAAAACCGTGCTATTGAAATTAAGGTAGGAAAATCACCAGAAACAGCACAAATATTAAATAAAATTTTCTAGAAAAAGAATTTAAATTTGGGCTTCGAGGTGATTGAGTCACCATTACGACTTCCTCTGCCAAATTTTATGGCTGTGAGTGTGATAGATTCGTCTGCAAATCGGCGAAGACACACGCACAAGTAGTACCTTTTATAAATATAGATAATTCCGGAAAATATTTTATTAGTTACGTAATTCGTCGTTCGATGCCTCAATGTCTACAGACAGGATGTCACTACCACCAATGTTTCTTTCTTATATCGGCAATTTACCGACCAAAAGCGAAATTGCAGATCAGTACGTCATTTTTTTCATGTACACGACGATTAGGCTAGTCTCATGCTGTTCTTAATGAAATAAAATTGTTTTCCACTACATGTCTGATTTTCCGCGCTAAGTGCCGCCCAGGGTAGAACCGCCCCTCTTGCTACATGTACGCCCTGCATCTGGAATGTAAAAATAAAAAAGAACTTGATGGGGAAAAGTTTTTGATTTTAAGAAAATTATTAGCTATTTAATCATCAAGGAATATTTCTAAGATTCAATATTTTTCTAGTCATAATCTTTAGTGACATTTTTCTCTTAAGAAGATTCGGAATTTATCACGAACATGGGGCATAATGCAGATTTTTTAGGTATTTACGTGATATTCTACAAACTGTATGGAAACGCAGACTTAATGCGTATTTGCTGGATAAAATAGATTGCATTGATTTATTTAATGAAACCAAATTTTCGTCGAGTTTGCATAGCAGGTTAGCAATCTACCATTGGAATAGGCCAGATCTTTCGATAACGCTCAGGAATGTGGACGTGTCTACGCGCCAAAAGAGATTCAGACCAGACGGTATGTCTACGTGCTTATACACACAGAGATATACTGTTTTGATTCTGTGATTATTTAATATCGAATAGGAGTTATGATAGGTATTTTGGCTTATTTTAGCCATTTCTTCTTTTTTATTTATGTTGATTCATCGTGCGGAACTAAGGATTTAATGCGAGCCAGAATCTGGTAATCCGGCGGATACGGCAATATTAGACGTCTACCGGATCCGGTAAAGTCTCAAAAAAATACATGAAACCGATTTATTGAAAAAATACTCGCGTGCTGCATGGTAGATACTTAAATGCTGACTCACCTGCTGCACATTTGAGCCCGGCTATGATAGAAGGACTTTTCTGGCTATTATAGAGAAGGATTTCATAAACTGTAAGTGTATAGACAAAAGCTTTGATTGATATAGGATCTGACACAAATTTAACGTCTAAAATTTTCAGAAATTAAAAGACCTGATTGACAATTTACGTATTTAAGTTGGCTGTTGAGACACTATGCAGAAGACATTCGATCCTGTTTACTGCTGAAACAACACTGAAGTATATATTTTAGAGTTGCTTACTCAAGACATAGTGTAAAGTGCTGAATTATCTGAAGTACTGCGATGTGAGGAAAAAAGAAAGCCGCACTATAGTTACAGGAATATCAATGCCACAAGCCAAAAAATATGATGATGATACAAGAAGAGCTGATGATGCATTTACTATGCTGAAAAAAAGTTATATGACTAGGGAAATGAAAATATATTAGAAAGGTTATTCAAGATGATAGATTTAGATAATATAGTAGAAAATAACATAGATTCACCGACACTGAAAAAATTATTTGACATTACAGAAAAGAATTACAAATGCAAAGCCAGCAAGATGTATGAAAACTTACTATTGCATAAATACCAAAAGAGAAAGATTTTGAGAAAATATTAAAACGGAAATGACTGCATATGAAAGTGAAGGGTCAGGAAAATGCTTGTCTTCTATTCATGAGAAGTTGTTGACAATAAAACCGACAGTGTAAAGCAGAACGGGCATTCTCGGCCACTGGTTATATTTGTAGCTCTGTAAAAGTCGGTGTAGATGACACAATTAACACTATTTGTTTTCCTACCACCTTTTCAACACCAAAGAAGTGATTTTTTAAATTTTTTTACTTAAAATCATAATTTTAAATGTAAGTATATTAAAATATAAAGTTTTAAGCTCGTTATTTTGATAATTGTGTCATTGATTAAACAGATCCATGATGACTGTCATAATTACAAGAATAAGACCACTTGGCGTGCCTAATTACCTAATTATTGTGATCTCAGTTGATAAGCTTGATTTAGTTAGATTTTATATAGAGACTACTTACATAATGTGTACATTACATAATGTAAGTTACATTACAAGATATTATTGATGTCATTTGGCAATCTTACTTGTAAGTGAGACTGAACTTAACCGCCCGTCATTATCTAATTATTACTAAACTAATATAGCAATTACAATTTTAATAGTTACATTATACTAAATTTTTATTATTGATTCACCCATTAAATGTTGATTAATTATAACAGTGTAAGCAAAGTTGAATTCATAAAAGAATAAACGTTTTTTTTATAAACTTTGTAATTGCTCACCTGATCATCTTCTATACAGTTGATTTTGAATGAAGGCAAAACAGTTTTGATGCTTGACCAATCCGACCGGATTGAAATTGGGCACCGAAATGCAATCTCTATATGCGGAGCTGCATTAATATCAAATAGAAGTTACATTAAATTAATTTATTTTCACTTCTCGGAGATAATACTTTCGTTTTCGTTAAAAATGTTCTTTCTTTGGGGCCGTTCAAATGTACGTAAGCACCTAAGAGGGAGAGGGTTTGCAGTTGCTTATTTTTGCTGAAAAGGGGGAGGAGGGTATAGTGATGCTTACATAAGACATCAAAATCACTTGATTTCCGAAAATCTCCTTAACTTCCAAAATATTTAATTAAAAAAAATTAAATTTGAAAAAAAAATTAAATTTGGCAAAAGAAAATTAAGCGAATTATTTTCAACGTTCAGGGTCAAACATTTTAAAGCACACAATAAAAACATAAACGATAGATGGGATGAATGTTCATTGAAGACTCCAATGGATAATAGTATCTTTTCTTTATCAATAGCTGAAAGCGGTAATTGTGAAAAATTAGCTTGAAAAAGTTCATCAAGTTCCTTCCGAGGAAAGAAAGCGATGGAATGGTAACGAAAGGAAGCAATATAATATGGAGATATGGTAAAATGAAGCGGCAAGCAACCTTGAATTCAACATCTAGATAGATGATGGGCATGTGCAAAAGAATACATTTAAAAATATAAGCCTATGTTCTTTTAAAATTGTGATAAAGTAAAATTTTCTTAAACAAATTGTGAAATTAAACATACATTTTTTCATTTTAAGCCGAATTTAAGTTTCTTATTTGAATTAAGTAAGTCCTAAATTTTAAATTAGATTATTATCTTATACGTTTGTAAAAAGGAGGGGTTGCGGACTTTGCTTACGTAATTATAAGGGGTTGCGGTTGCTTGTTTTGCTGACAAGGGGGGAGGGTGTAAAATTACCGAAAACATCTTACGTAATATTTAAACGGCCCCTTGGTACCAAATTAATTTTGGAATTGAATATTTATATATTTTAAAACGAAAGTTAGTGTCAATTGATTCATCATTTCTGTTCTTCATGCTTTCTTTTATTTCTTAAGCGCTCCGCCAATGTGCATGATATTTTCTACTACAACTTTCGTTCATAAATCTGCTGACAATCATATACAAGATATTGTTTAAAGCTAAAAGCCCGTCTTAGACGAGCACAATTCGTCTCAAATCTTCTAGTTTTAAAATATTTATTTAAGAATTAATTTATCTAGACTGTATTCCAAATTGTATGTGTGTGTGACTGTTCACCCAAAATTTTATTGATATATCTATGACCGTCATTATCTGCAGGCATATCTTCCTCATGATTCAAAAGTAAATATTTTTTATTTATTTTTTAATTATTTTCATAAGTAACATAGTATTTCGCTACAAAATCTTTCATGATAGATATATCAATTAATTATCATTTCAAGTATTTTCTTAGAGTCTTAATATATGATTTGCGGGGTATAAAATAGAACAATGCGTTAAATTATTTCTTTTTCTAAAATTAGTTTCAAGGCCCTAAATAAACTTTGCAGGCCCCCCACTTTTATTCAATTGGCCCTGTTAAATAGTATAGTATTCTACATTTTCTGCACTTATAATTTCTATTTACAATAATTTTAGGTAAATTAGATGCTATCGAAGTTGATGCAAACAATTTTCGATAGTAACACATAAAATTTTTTTAACAGGAATCGATGAAGAAGACAAATTTTAAGCTTAGACAGACTTTCAGCTTCTCAAACTAACCGTTTTGAAATTACAGAAAATTTTCTTTTCCGCTCTAAAACGATGCACTTAAATGGGCATCATATATTTCGAAACGTTTTCCATGAATCAATATAATCATTACACCCTTTATTTTATAAAATGCAAATATATAAACATTTAACTATTTCTATGAATTTAATTTGCATAAAATATGTGGTATGCTACTTTACTAAAAAATCATTCATATACAAATAATTAGATCATACAATACCCACATTGACTTACAAGAAAACCCGAAAATAAATAGAAAACAGTTAAAGTCAGTATAAATCTCAACAAGTTAGTAATTTTAACACATGCTAATATTTCATTAAAGCAGCAGATATTCTCTTATATTGGATTACTTACAATCATACAAAAAAGCCTATATATAAATACTTATACATTATTAAAATTTTTTTACGCTTTTAGCAGTCAAATTTATTCAGGCAATGAAAATTATGCAAAACGTCCACTGTGTTATTGGATGTAAAGTAATTTTTTTGCTGAATGAACAAAATAAAAATTCTTGGATAGAACGTTCTGTACTACAGAGAGTTTTTTTGAGCATCCAGGTTTTATCGATGGTAAAGCGGCAAGATCATGACTTTGAAATAGCATTTAAAGAGCGAAATAAATTTAAAAGGCCATACTACCAATAAAGCAGAAGCTCAAACTGAGAGAACTACTCTATCTAAATGTTGAGACAGGCCCCTTTTATTTAAAACACAGAATTTCAGATACCTTCCCCGATCTATTAATGGCATATTAATCAAAATTTATTTCTTTGTGATATTTTTTCATGAAAAAATTTATATTTTTTGAGTGCAATTTAAATTTTCACTATATAATATTTTAGTATAAGTTATTTCCTGACAAACGATACCTTTGTTTTCAATGTACAATTAAAGAGCGCAGAATAATGTTGGGTGGCTCCTTTTTTCCCCACGACTGTACATGTACTAAACATAAGGATTATAAACAATAAAATATCTGCCATATTCATATATTTAAATAATTATTTTAAGTTGAGTATTGGTAGTTTAATGTTTTGATAGTCAAGACAACTTTTAGTGTGTTCGCTAACGGTAAAATTAATTGGTGACAATAGCGTACCTGGGCGAGGAAAGAAATGCAGACAATCACATTACCGCAGGAATTGAATTCCTATTCTTTATGTATTTCCTCTCTTTAATTATTAAAGAAATCGCTTTCATTTATCTTGATTTCAATGTCAATACGAACTGATAATTTTAACCAGCAATAGCAAAACTTTTTATGCGGTCTTTGCTTTCTCTCTCAGTATTTTTTTTTCTTTTATTTGTTTGCGTTTCGAAGAACAACTGCTTGTAAGTTTTGCGAAATAAAATAAAAAAACTATTTCCCTTTTATTATACAAATTATGCAGACATTCAATGCTGAAAACAATGTAAAAGATAGAGAACTTAACGGCTTTTAAAGTTGCTGGAGTGCTCTTACAATACGCAAAAGAATGGAGGTAAATTTTCCGTTCTTCACACTTTAATGATTGAAAATAGGAATGACACTTTTGATAAACATTTATCAAACTTATATTCAGTCAGTATGAATATTTCTTTTTATTTTGTCACAGGTTGAGAGATCCGGCTTGTAAAAATGACAGTATCCTTAAGATTTTCACACACTTTGTTGAAACCATTTTAATCTCTAAGAGTCATGGGAATAAGAGCTTCAAAAAAATACTTTTCTTTAAGTACAACCAATTGATTTCTTACTTTTGAACCCTCTGGAAATTGAGCCCAGCGCACGTGCCCTACCTGCTCACCCCAGTCACACCAGTCTGACGGGTTATTTTCTACTGATTTATTTCTAATTCTAAGCGTTATTTTCTGAGCGTCTTTTAAAATTACGAACAGGAAAGCAAGCAAATAACGAAAATCGCAATCTAAAATAACGGTGAATAAAGTTTAGAGGAAAACCTTTTCTAAAAATTGATCTTTTAAAACTTTAATTTGCTAGGAATGAGTGATATTGTTAGAGCAAATGGTATCTATTCGAGATTATTGATTGAGAATGACGTTCCTATATGTTTTTCTTGAATTGGTAGACAACCAAAAAATGAAGCTGTTGACAAAGAAATTAAAATCTCTAATCTGGTAATCTGGGATTACTTTTCACCAGCGGTGGTAACTTCCCACCATTATAAAATTTTTGTTGAAAAAGGAAATAAAGACCAACTGATCAGCAGTACGGGATTGAGATTTTTTTCTCGTTTCTTGGCAACACTGACTAGCGTATTTCTAGTGTTTTATATAACAATTATTCAGGAGGTTACAGAAGGAAGCAAACGTTGAGCCAGTTTTTAGCGAAAGTTTAGTGTTGAAAAATTATCTTTGGTGAAGAAAGCGCATTTAAATGCATTTCAGGTGCACAAAGTAAGTGCATTTAAAATATAGAATTATAAGCGTTTGTTATCAAAATAAAAGTAATGACTTTGAGAATAGCACAATATTATAAAGAAGCATCAAGATAAAAATATTTATGTTACAATAAACCTGGTTTTCATCATAACAATATAATCCTACCAGTTCCAAGTTATAAACTAAATTCAATTGGTAGTAACAAACTGAATGAGTAAATGTAACAAAATTCAAATTTTATTGCAATTCTTCATCTATATGACGATTTCAAAAATTATTTATTTCGTGTAATTATAAATAGTAGAGGGTGGATTTTATGACAAAGGCTATAAAAAGCATCATTAGCGATTTTAATAGAAGAATGAAAATGTTGCCTTCATTATAAAATAAAATAGGACGTATACTATTTCACAAAACTGCGGCTAAACTTTATTTTACTGTTGATGGGTTTTATAAATTGATCCTTCTGTTTTGAATTCAGGCGAAGAAAGGGTGGGGTGTATGTGATTTTAATTAGTAGGGTGACCAGAAAATGAGTAGTTACATTACATTATACCACCTGCATCCCCGTGTTTAGAGTCATTTTACTCCTTTCCGGTTTGGATGGATGGAGGTGAATTTTATTTTTTAAGAAATGACAAAAAACAAAAAACAGGTACAGAAACAAATATTAATGAAAATGAAACATACACTGGACAGAGCAACATAGAAAACAAAACAAAATAGAAAAAAATAAAAATACGTAGAGGAAAAAAAAACAGTAAGTAGCCGGAAGTGTGTGTCAGTGTGGGTGGATGCGTGCTCAATGATTATGCTCTACAATGAGATTGTTCTCATCACATCATCACATATGAAGCGCGTTAGTAGTCGAAGTCGGGTTCTTGATAAGTTATTAGTGAGAATGTTTTCCAACCACTGTAATTTACATGACACTGTAGGAGTTTGGAAATGCCGGGAGAGGGTAAACCGACCATAGTGTATGATTATAAAGTTGCTTTCTCTACTTTTTTCATATGTATTTCGAAAATATACACTTTAATATTTGAAACCATTTATTAATAATTAACCTTTGACATTTTATTGTTTGGATATAAGATCTTAACTTTAAAAAATTTAATGCAAAATGTTTTTAAATACACATTTTGATTAGTTACTACAAGGTAGATATTTTTTATCTAAAATCTATAAAAGGTATGTAGCGGCAGGGAAGAAATTGGTTTATCTTTTAGTGATAGCAACGATCGATTTGTTTTCGAAACAAAACCTATAACCATCTCCTGCTAGGTAAAGCTTACACTGTTGTCCAAAATAATGCAGAATTTTGTAGATGCTACAAATTTAGTGTTAATATGAAAACTAAGGTTCGCATTCAGTTTCTGTGAATTGTGGGACACATTATCGTCGGCGCTCACATTTTACAGTAAAGATTCGGTAACGAGGGCAATTAGAGGGACCACCAAAAAGGGAGATTTACCCATCCTGTTTCACAGAAAGCCGATAACGAGATATATCCTTCATTAATGGTTATGTTTGATGTGCATAGTATTTAAATGCATTTTCGTAAACGCAGCATAAATATTCGAGAAGATATAAAGGTTTTCTTAAAAAATACCAAATCTTTCCGCATGTTTTTTTATCTTATAACATGCAGAGTTTCTCACCAAATTGGACGAAACTTACAGAATAATTTCCAATATATAAAAGAAACTTAGTTTTAAAATTTGAATTAAAAAATTTGAATATTACAGGCAATATGAGCATTTGTTAAATAATTTTTATATATATATATATATATATATATATATATATATATATATATATATATATATGTGCATAAAGAAAACTTCAAAACCACGTCATAAAAGAAAAACCAAAACAACAAAACGTGTTTCTGTATTTGCTTATGATTATGTATATATATATATAACTAATTTTAGATTTTAAAAAAATATCATAATATAATGTTCACACAGAAAATAAAAAAACACATCGATAATCCCCCGCAAAAACTTAATCTTACATAATCTAATAATTAAAAGTACTAAATAAATGCCAAAAGAACTTGAAAATGTGAACACATCATATGCAGTCTGTTACAATTAAGACTATAAATATAATTAAAAAAGACAATCCAGGATATGGAGCTTTCAACAATTAAAGTGTTTAGCTCGGCTTTGGACGAGCTTATATATATATGATATTTTTTAAACTTGAATCCTCCAATAGTAATCATCGAACTGTAATTTAAATCATTTATTTAACTTATAAGTATGCATGGGTATGGGATATTCAACCTTCATAAAATTCAATATTACTGTTCGAAAATTCAAGTTTTAAAAATATCTGTTTGTACAAGAGCCCTTATCATTTAATTTCTATTAAAAGAAATTCACCTAGTTGCATGCTGATATCTTTCTGAATACTAACGGCATTGAGCTGGATATTTTATATCAGTTGAATTATATGTATATCTCGCATTGAAGTTACGAAAGAAAAATTTTGCTACGTCTCGCTCATGCGCAGCAAAAAACTATTTACTACAAGTGCTGATATTTCCTGTAATATTCAAAGTTTTTAATTAAAATTTAAATACAATGTTTTTTCACATATTGTGAAGTGTTCTGTAAGTTTAGCACAATTTAGTGGAACTCTCTGCATGTTATAATAAAAAAACATGAGAAAAAATTTTTAGTATTTTTTAAGAAAATCTCTATATCTTCTCGAAAATATGTGATATTTTTATGAAAATGCATGTAAGTACTAAGCGCAACAAACATAACTATTGATGAAATTTACATCTCGTTATCAGAGTTCTGTGAAGCAGGATGGGTTTAACTCCATTTTTGTCTTCAAACCTTTCTGGTGGCCCCCCCCCCCAATTGCCCTCGTGACCGAATCTTCACTGTAAAATGTGAGTTCCGACGATAGTATGTCCCACGATTCTCAGCAACTGATTGCGAACCATAGTATCCGCATTAACCCCAATATTGTAACATCTTCAAAATCGTGCATTATTTTTGAACACCAGTGTACTTCTATATTCGTCCTGGTGTAAAACAACTTTTTCCTGCAATGCCGTAGAGTTCACACTATTTTTAACAGTATTTGATTGAAAGAAAAGCGTGCGAATGAAACTTCGGATGAAATTGAGATCGATTAGAAATGAAGGCGATGAGCTTAGGCGAACCAAAGAACTTTGAGATCTCTACTTGAAAACAGACCAAGTCAACGAAGAGCAATTCATTCACAAATGGGGGTGAAAATTATGGACATATTCGTGGGAAAATGACCGAGATATGCAAATTTCGTACTGCATTTTATTGAAAAAGTGAAATGAACTCAAGTAGAAAATTAACCAATAGATTTCGTGTACCTAGAGAAGTTTTAGATTTATACAATGCGGAAATCAATATCTATGCTTTTACTGTCGTGGATTCTGTGTATTGTTCTACAATATATATTTTTGAATTCCGAAGAGCAGAGCGCAGATGAGCTGTGTGGAATCAGCTAGTTTTAATTATTTCTTCTTTTCAGTCTCATTTCTCTGATGGAAAATTGACTTCTCATTAGAGAGAGATCCCCGAGCATTGAAAACAATCAGCCAGTCTTTGAAGAAAAACTCATTTCTATTTCTTCTCTGTAAAGTATTCGCTGTCTTTATTGAAAATTTTCATTTAGAATTCTAGAAAAAACTAATAGCCTTCAATTACCTTTTATATTTAAGATAATCAATAGTTGCTTATTTTCAAAGCTCAAATGCCAGGAACTGGTAATAAATTTTGCTGCGCTTTTGGGAGGCCTTTTCCATTTAATTTTCAATTATCTTCATATTAAGCGCTGGAATCGAAAATGCGTCTCCGTTCACTTTTCGAACATGGATTGAATTGTTAAATTTCGCTTTTAAGTAATTCAATTTCACTATCAACTGAGTTCTTCCTATTAAATTACGATTTCAATATGCTTAATTTTCACACTTGATGGAAATCATTCAGTTCATTCATCATACAAGCAGTGGCGGTGATTGGGTGGAAAAAGTGAGGTGGCAAAAAATTTAGAGATCTCTAAAAGACCCGGGAGTATAGGGGGTAGACTAACAAATTAAAAAATTTAGTTTAAAAATTAGTTTTTCCCAAAACTATTGCTTTCTGTAATTCCTAGTTTCAGGCAGCTAAACTGAAGAAAAATGTAATCTTTCCCCAAAACATTAGGGGGCGACTGCACCCCTCGCTCCCCCGATTCGCCACCGCTGCGTACAAGTGTTAAATTTTAATTTATTTCAAGTATCTGGGGTAGGCTGTAGCTATTTTTGAGCTCAGTTTTGGTACGCATAACTCAGCTTTAATCTTAAAGCCATTTACAAGAAATCAAATATATTTTTATCACCGTTAATTCGAGGGTTCAGATTGAAAGTTAAACGAGTACGTAGGATTCATTTCTCAAAGAACTCATCTCAAAATTGATACGCTGTATATAAAGTAACAGTGAACTACTAATTGTCCTTGCTGCCTGGCGGATACAAATTGATACAGTACAAGTACATAGGATACAATACAAGTAAATAGGATTCATTTCTGAGAGAAAACAAGATCTCAAAATTGAATCGTTGTATTTAATGTAACAGTGGACTACTAATTGTCCTTACTGCCTGGCGGATACAAATTGATACAATACAAGTACATAGGATTCATTTCTGAGAGAAAACAAGATCTCAAAATTGAATCGCTGTATTTAATGTAACAGTGGACTACTAACTGTCCTTGCTGCCTGGCGGATACAAATTGATAAAATACAAGTACATAGATACAATACAAGTACATAGAATACAATACAAGTACATAGGATTCATTTCTGAGAGAAAACAAGATCTCAAAATTGAATCGCTGTATATAAAGTAACAGTGGACTACTAATTGTCCTTGCTACCTGGCGGATACAAATTAATACAGTTCAAGTACATAGATACAATACAAGTACATAGAATTCATTTCCGGGAACAGATCTCAAAATTCATTAGCTGTATTTAAAGTAATAGTAGACTACTAATTGTCCTTGCTGCCTGGAGGATACAAATTGAATTTTCGACTTGAATTATTATACAGAAAATATAACAATTTTACCCTACCGTGGCATTGTTAGTTACAAATCAGCAGTGGTGAAGTTGTGTAGTAAGAAGTGCCGGAACGCTTTGATTTGGATGGTATTGTTGGGCGAGGCAGGAGGTGCGACAGAATGGAGGTGGTGAAAGGGAGGGTAACCAGGAGATCACTTTTTTTTACATTTAAAATGCATAATTATTTTATGTAGGCATTGAAATCGGGAATTGATGCCATCTCGTCTGCCGCTCTAGTCACTCTGGCCACCGTTCAAAATTTCAATGTCCATTTCAAAATAGCTCTCTTGTAGCATTAAAATGGGACGTTAATCTTAAAAAAAACTAAACATCTGCAGAACCTTTTGTATTTCACCAGAAACAAATATTTTTTCTCGTGAAAAAGTGTTTGGCCAAAGGCAATACAAATATTCAAACTTTCAAAAATTTGAGGTTTGCTTTGATGAAAAGGAAAGTAGGATTTCAGCAGTGATATTTCATTTCGTACGTTCCTTTTATTGGCTGAAATTAACTTTAATCCTATTAGGAAATTGACCGAATCCTGGTTGGCTGAGTAAACCGTCAAATAGTTGCTCTGTTAAGAAATGTTTTAGCACACTTAAATCAATCGTAGTTTATATCTGAACAATTGTTTCGCCGCAAATATTTTAATTCTTCTTTTTCGATTCAAAAATGTGCTTTGTGCGAGGATGCCTGTTTTGTGTATGGAATTATAGTATCTCTTAATTTTCAAACTAATATTAGTTAATTCATAAAAATATATATTCGAAACAAAACTTACGTGGAATTCGTAAGCATCTCATATCTTTTCACAGTTGAATCAACGTCACAACCCATTCTCGAAAAAGAATGTTTACTTTATGATAAATAGAGTAAATGAAATTGTTAAGATGTTTAAGCAGTAAAAATTCGTCGATCTCATCTATTTACAAAACCTCTCTAGAATCCCCAAAAGTATATGGATGTAGGATGACGAAATAGACCAGTGAATCTATTCTTATAAAGGGAAGTGTGCGCGATGTCCTGACAAATCTATCGCACTTACAAACATGAAATTTGGCACAGAAATAGTCGTAATGTCGTAACTCAATGCACCTTGACGCCCAAATTTTAAAATTTAATTTATAAATATCTTGTTTAACATTCTGTGTCATTTTGGTTGATTTTTCGCACATATTTGTCCATAGTTTAAATTTCAACTTATTTTAAGCATCGGGCGAAAAATGTAGCTGCTGTTGTACTCGGTTTTGGTACGCATACATAGCATTAATCTTTTTACAAGAAAATGACTGATGATTTCACCATTGGTAATTAATTTAATTTTTTCTAATTTTCTTTCGAATGAAATTTGTTTTGAACATCTGACATAATTTACTGAGTTTTAAACTTTCGTCGGGAGCATCTAATCTGTGAGATGAAGCAACCATATTTTTTGTGCCTAGGTGCGGGTTTTACCTAGAAAGGTGTGGGACCTCTCGTAGCTACCTGAATCCCTACCACTCACACTAGGCTATTGTTTTTTTTCAATAGTGCTCTTTTGATGAAGGGCACGTTAATCTGGTACATGAGTTGCGCCCGATTACGTTTGTATTTTTGTTTTTCGCAATATTTCTTGTTATAAACCTGCAGAAGTTCGTATACCTGTGTCCAATCCACTAATTCAATGATATTAATCGTTATTTCCAATATATTGTTTCAAAAATGTCGGATTATTTCAGGCTCTCATCGACAACAGTTGTCATTGTTGCTAAGGAAACCTTAAGGGAAAACAAGCACCAACTTCGTCCTGAATTCATGGACCTTTTGTTAGTTGAAATTGCAAGGAAATACAAGAAAAGTTATTTAAAAACGCAAATATAGATTTGCATGACTGAATATTTCAGTTCGATAAGTCTTTCCTTAAGCCTAAGCAAAAAGTTAACATTTAATCTTATAGATGAATTTCAACCGAACGTGTTAGCATTCGTATTGAGCCCAGCCGAAGGTTAAGAAATTTTTTTAACTAATCAGTTTTCCCAAAAACTTTTAAGAATTAAAACTAAAATTCCTGCATCTGACGTTCTAATTTCATTATTTTTTCAATTTTTTGAGGTAATAAATGGAACGTTTCTCACTGATTTAAAACAAGAACGATTTAAATACCTTTTTCCGTTGATTTTTAATTTATTGTTTTCCTGATCCCTAAAGAGGGTGCACACTGAGGGTACAAATTATATCATTTGAGCCCAATGTATTTTTATCTTAAGTACATTATAATGCCACCCTCTGCCCTCTCATAGGTCAAATACGCTTGTGTCGACGTAAAGACTTCGCTTAGAATAATTTTATTGAATTTTATAAAGATTGAATATGTTGAATATCATACGTACTTATAAATAAAATACATAATTTAAATAGCATTTCGATAACTACTATTTGAAGATTCAAGTTTAAAAATATCCGTTTGTGGAAAAACCCTCATCATTTTGTTTCTCCTAGAGATCGACAGAAATTCTACTTGCTGCAAAGCCGATATCGTTCAAATCTTAATGGTATTCAACTAGAATTTTTATATAAGTTGATCTATATATCTGGCTTCCAAATTTTAAAAGAAAATTATAATGTGTTTCGCACATGCGCAGTAAGAATAATTACCTACAAACATTAATATTTCCTCTAATATTCAAATTATTTACTTTAAAGTGTAAAACAATGCTTCTCTAACATTTTGTCAAGTTTTCTGTAAATTTTGTATTCTACATATTGTAAGAAAAAACGTACTGAAAAATTTGTAATTTTTAAGAAAACCTTAATTTCTTATATTCCCGAATATACATGCTATTTTTACCAAGACATATGTAAGTATACGCACAGGAAGCAAAACCATTGAAGAAAATTGAAAATCATTACCAGCTTTCTGTGAAACTAGGTGAACAGAATTCCTTTTCTTCTTCATCACTTTCTGCTCGGTCCCCTCGTGACCCAATCTTCACTCTAAAGTGTGAGTTCTAACCATTGTATTACTGTTGTTGTCTTGTTGAGTCAATGCCACGTCGAGTTGCTGCATTTCTCTGGGAAAAAGCAGCTTCTACACGATATTAAGAAGTATCCCGTGACTTTGACACTTCAATGCATTTGAATCAAACAAAAAAAATAGTAATTGCTTCGGAAACACAATTTTGTATGCGACATACCGGAATAAGTTTACAATATGTGATCTTTGTCTCATTTTCTTACACTTTTTATTAAAAAATCATTGATTACATTGCTATAATTTAGTGTTTTATCTCATTCGGATTCGATAGCTAAAATGGATAAGTTTTTATTGAGTAATACTAGATCTCAAGAAATTTTTTATTAGTTTCAATCTTGAGAAAATTCTTCCTGCAGATGCGACAATAACTTGTAAGGTCAAAATGATTTCCAGAACAGTTCACAAAATTTAGCTTCAATTCAAATAAATTCTTTGTAAGATTTGTGATATTGAGTCGTAGAAGGAAAAACAGGTTAATAAGAAAGAATTTTCATTTTACAAAATCTGTTAGCGGCGTGGAGCCTTGTGCGCTTACACAGTTCGACTGTCCCTGTTGCCGGCCCAGCATAATAGGCTCCTTCTGTGTCCCTTCTAAATAAAACTACCCTTTCAATACCCTGAAATAATCCTCAAAGCTTTCATCGACGCGGCGATCAATGCATAGGCGTTCCCACTAGATTCGTTTTCATCCAATCCCCCTAATTTCTCTTTTTCGTTTTCATTCTTTACACTCCTGATTTAGAAACGGGGATTTCAAATACATTCGATGTACATCTGCACCTGGTTTTCCCTACTTTAACCCTCCGTCAGGCACGTGAAATTTTGTTACGCGTGGGGGGGGGAATAAGTTCTCTTCCTTTTTTAATACAAATAATTTTTTCTGAAAAAAAATGTCAATTGAAAATTAAAGAAAAGCGTCCAACATATATTAAAACGGGCAAACAAAATTTTATGTGATTATTTTCATACGATTACAAAATTATAACTGGGCCTGCCATTTAAAACGAACATGTGTAAAATGTTGTGATTTTTTATAGTATTTTTGTATTGATTACAAAAATGCTATGAAAAATCACAACATTTTAAACATGTTCCATTTAAATGCTCACCTTAGGCCCACTTATGGCATTTTTGCCAATGTTTTCAGGTAATTTTGTCCCTATTTCATCCACATAACATTGACACTACCTTTATTATCGATTGTCTTTGTTGTTTCAGGTCTTGTATAACCGATTCCAAACAGGAGATTTTGTCTTCTTTTCAATTCTACTGGAAGACGGGCAATGGGTAGTTTTGCGTTAAATTTCTTGCATAATAAGTTCCCAACTAAAATTTTCGATAACATCAAGTTTTATATTCTATCGATATAATTGCGTTGCAAAATTACAAAAGTTTTATTATTAGAGATGTGTGAAACAGGGATGAGATTTTTCCGCTTTTTTCATTTTCTTGAAATGAAAAATTTCCGCTTTTTCATAGAAAATTCCGCTTTTTCTTTTTTTTCCGAAAAAAATCCGCTTTCCTCCTTTTTTTTCTTACAATGATCTTGGAATCTGTGTTCTTAAAAAAAATTAAGAGATATCCGCTCCTCCTTTTGCAAGAAATGCTAAGGAAAAAGACCCTTGTGATTGAAAATTCTTTTTTTTTCAAAATAATCTGCATTTTAAAGTGAAAAATTTGTAGAAAAACAAGTAGAATGTAAATAATTGCTGACTGTCATAAATTTCAAAAATTTCATTTACATTCAAAAGCTTATTTTTGTAAGTATTTTTTTTTCCATTTTTTACTATTATTCTAGCTACAAACTAGTTGACTAAATAAACAGTTGTAAGTATGATTAGTATTTCGTTGTTAATTTAGTATTTCTTTTTTGTCATATGTAATTTATATATATATATATAAGTGTCCTTTACCCAATTACCCACTCACAAACATATATATATATATATATAATAATTTATAGCGCTTAAATGTTTAAGTTACTTAAAACGTATTTCACGCGTCAAATTTTCAGATTTCTATTTTCAGCTTTTTTGGGGTTTTTTCCAATATCATCCCTGTTAAAAGATAGTAAAAAAGAATCATAATACGATAACGAGTATTTCTTGAGACATTTCTTTGAGTACAACTGATCTAGAACATCAAACCCTGCTTTTGTTATTCTATAATATTTTAAGAATTTCAGGTATTTTTGTCGTCATCGGTTGGTTCTGAAATAACAGCTCAAAAGTGCATTGTAAACTTCTATTTTTTTAGTGCAGTATTATATGAGCGTAACGTCAAATTGGAAGAAAAATACCGTTGACTTTACTGCTCGCCTCTTATTTGGTAAAAATTCTTTGAGTAACGCTCATTTATTTGAACAATTGTATCGACATAAAACTTTCCGTTAAAAGCTTCTTGGCGAGTTCGAAACAAGAAAAACAGTTATCCTCTATTATATTTATACTGTTCTTTTTTATAATGAAATTATTTGTAAATTAAAAAACGATGTGAAGTTCCAGAATCTCACACAGGAAGAGTAATATGCTTTTAGGAAACAAGCATTATAACAGAAACACCGTAAGGCGTACTACTTTAAAATTTCTTATAAAATCTTAATGCTTCTAAGGTTCAGTTTTTACAACTTTCAAACTAATAATATGTTTTATAATCGTCTGCATACCACTTTTAAAGATCCTGTCACGTTTATTAAAGTTTTTAAGGTTCTATGTTTACAGCTTTTATTCATTTTCTGTTTGGAGGTTTTTTTGTGTGCCATGCACTCTGTAACTAGAATTCTTTCTATTGTGTGCATTTTCTTTAAATAATTAAACAAATAAAAGTTTAGGTCATGGGTAGGGGATTATTTTAACTTTCTGGGTCAGCTGATAGTTGATTCAGGAATGTAATGCAAATGACATCCCAATCGCTCAATCCGGGATTGAAGTTTCGGGCGGAACAGTTGAGATACAAATGTCGCAAATTAATGCCATATTCGTCAAGTGAAAGGAGAAAGAGGTTATTTATACTGAAAAATAGCTTATTTTATCCATCCAGTGGCGCAGGCGAAAGGGGGGCGCACTTCCAAAGGGCCGGCAAAATCAAGTATCGAAACAATTATATAACTGAGAAGAGCAGCAACTCCATCTCAATCATTGTGTAGATATAAAGAAGTAACTAATGCAATAAATTCTCATTTTTCACTTTTTCTGTTAACCGTCGATTTGTGAAAGAGTGGTGGACGCGCAGTTTCGTAACCTATCTGCTGAGATCAAGGCATCAAACGATGGATTACATTGTTAGAATATTTTCTCATGATTTTTTTTTTGATTTTGAGGTTTATGTACTCTATATAGATTGTAAAGGAAGGGAGGAATGTTTCAATTTCGCAAAGAATCGGTTAAAGTTGTAGCTACGCCAACAATGTAGCTCTATGTTTGCTTAGAGCGCAAATTTCCAGCCCACATTCCTTTTACAAAGGCGAAAAAACGAGCAAAGGTTCCATTCTGAATCTTTACATACCGCGCTTGCTTGAAAAAGCATTATGCGCCTGGTGTCGATACATATGAGAAACACTTGAAGAAGATCCTGAACACTTGAAAAAAAATATTATTTCCATTTCTAAATCGAGGATCTTGTTTTTTGAATTTACCGACTCCCTGATGAGGTCTGAACGCCAAAAGTAATCGATCGCACGAGGTGAAAGACGAAAACATTTCTCCTTTCTGCTTCCTGGGAAGTATGTAATCTTCTCCGCAACACATTGGGGATTTCTAGAAACACAACTTGGCGGCGCTTTCCCGTGGGCGTGGAATCCAAATAAACTTACATTTCACTAAAGAGCAGTGGCGGATTTTCGCACAGGTGTTAGAGGCGGCCACCTAGTGCCTCGAGGCTCTACAGGGGCCTCTAAATCTATGCGAGAAACATCACAGCGCAAAGCTGACTGCGAATTGACGACATTGCAGCCTTGCTTACAGAATAATCCTCTCCTCACTGAAAGGTTTCTCCCTCTTTACTTAATGATTAAAATTAATGAGTAAATGAAAACAGCCAAACGAAACGCTGGGGGTTATTAAGTACTAGTGTGAATAATGTGTATCATTATTTATTTATTTATTTAAAGAAAAGCACACTACAGAGAAAACTCCATTTACTACAGAGTGCTGACAAACACACAAAGAGCAAAAGTCACAATGAGTAAATAAAAAGAATACGCCTTAGACAGCAAAAAGTAGAACACAGAGAATACATAAAACCATAAAACTTATGCAAACGTATATATAATTAAAAACGAAAACACATAATCACAAAAACTTTAAGACACACTATGACACCAAAAGCCGTATTTTCTAAAAAATTTAAAGTTCATTTCCAAAAGGCAAGGGTCAAAAAGTCAAAGCACGCAAACACCGAGTCTAATAAAAAACACATCAGGAGTTTAAAAGTTTAAAAACGTAAATACACACTTGAGATAAAAAAATGCAACACTTAAGATAGAAATAAATCAAACACGGCGCCGAAAAACTGTCGAATACATAAGAACACGGAAAATCAAATAGCATAAAAATCTAAAATGTTGTAGAAAGGCAAAATAAAACATATCATGTATTTAAAATATGCAAACATTTCGACTTAAAAGCACCAAAAGACATATTAAAAATGTCAAGTTCATCAGAGAACGTGTTAAAAATTTTATAAAACCAACGAGAACCTGTTAATATAATTAAATTTTGAATATAAATATGGATTATTGATAAATTAACCTGTTATTCACACAGAAATGTGCTCTATAGAAAACGAGATATGCAGAAGACGACATTCCTTTGATGATATGTCCATTGCACCCAAGACGCGATGGTCTGTAAATTGATTTCATACATATAGAACTGTGCAGGGAAAAGTAGTTAACTAACTGCTAGTGGGCCCTGGAACTTTTGGGCCCAGACGCATCATCATACTTTTATTTCTTGCATTATTATCAAGGTTATTTAATTTAGTGCTTTCATTTAACTTTAAGAACCGAGTACTCGAATTGAATTTAAATTAAAATTAAGCATCGCTTAAATTTCAAGAAGTCATTCTTGGGATTTTTTTACTTCATGTGTTCAAATTCGCTTGCAGATTCAGCTTAGTCCAATTCCTTTTGCAGTTAGCTGTCTGACTCGACAGTCCTGGTAAACCTTATATTACAGTATTTAAGATTGCTCAAAAAAATTATCATTTTTTTAATACTTTTTAAAAAATTGCTTACTAAATTAAGATTTTGAATTTTTTTATTTGCAAGATACTAACACCAACTCTTCTGAATGTGATCCACATTTAAATATTTTGTTATTTCAGTTTGTCTTAATATTTGTAACTTAAAACAGCTTGCATAGAGATTAAATCGATTCTAACAGTAATATTAAATTTTATGACAGTTGAATATCCTGAATACCCAAATATACTTATAAATTAAATACATTACTTAGGTTGCAGTTCGTCGATAAGTATTCGTATGTTCAAATTGAAGAAAATATCATTTGTAGGAAACCCCTCATCATTTGGCTTCTCTTAGAGTGCAACTAAAATTCATATCGCTGCAATTCAGATATCTTCCTGAATCTTAAAGGTATTCAACTGGAATTTTTATATAACCTGTCCTATATATTTGGCTTTGAAGTTGTGAAAGAAAATTTAGGCTACGATTCGCACATGCGCAGTAAACAATTATTTACTACAAATACTCATATTTCCTCTACTATTCAAAGTATTTACTTCAACTTTTATTGCAATACTTCGCTAGTATATTGTCATGAATTCTGTAAGTTTTGCATAATTTTTCTGAAAACTCTGTATGTTATAACCAAAAAACTTGCTGGAAAATTTGGGATTTTTTAAGAAAATCTTTATAATTTCCTGAATATTAGCGCTTTTTTTTACAAAAATGCATGTAAATGCCGAAACATTTTTAAGCTTGAAGAAAAATCAAAGTACCAATCTGTAGGGAATCACACGATCTTTAATTTGTTATATCACATGTAATTAAAATATTGCATAGTTTTTGAGATATTCAAGAAAATCTGAAAAGGGGGGAGGAAATGCAAGATGGCGGCAACCTTTGAGACCCATTATCTCCAAGACTATTAAAGATGGAAGAAAAATAAAAGTTTATGTTTGTTGGAAATTTTACGCTTTTTAATTTGTTGAATCATTTGTAATTTGAAAACTGAATAGTTTTCGATATATTTAGGAAAAACTAAAAAGGGGGATGAAATTCAAGATGGCGCCGCGACTCACCCCCCCCCCAGGACAGGGGACTTTAAGTATGTTCATCATAAGCCCCTCACAAGCACGTATACCGATTTTCAAAACTATATGATTTAATGTTCTTTTCGTCCCCATTTTGAACCTTCGTTGACTGGACTATAGGAAACAAAAGAAAAGAGAAAAAAAATTTCGTCTTTCCGCTCTTGCGTCCTATTAACCTTTCACTCTCAGCTCTTGACAGAGAATCGGTTAACTCAAGAAACAAAAACCAACGAATTGAGAGATACAACTATATTTCTTTCAAGGACTCGCGTAAGATAGAATCTTCTTAAAGCATTTCCTATATGTATGAACAGTAAGCGACTCAAGTAAAACTTTCTCAAATAAATGCGGTATGCAAAGATTCAGAAGAATTCAGATAGTCTGTTCCTTTGTTGTATATATTTTCATGATAGAAGGGTCTTGGCTTAGTTTGTTTTATCCCACAGTACCTTTAGTCGACCAATGAGGGACATGCTTTTCAAGTATCATTTTAATTGCTCCAACCGTTTGAAAATGATGCTGAAACAAGCATACACACAAAGAATAACACGGACAAGTTGAATACACGAAGCATCTGGGTATCCCTTATTTTTTTTAAAAATATAGAATAGTTTTCGAGATATTTATTAAAAACTGAAAAAAGGCGGATGAAATCCCAGATGGCGCCGCGAGCTCAACCGTCGGTACCGTGTATTTATAGTATGTTCATCATAGGCCCCTCACGAACATGTGTACCAATTTCCAAAACTATATTATTTTTTGTTTTTTTTAAACCCTTCGATTACTGATCTACTAGTAAGCATGTAATCTTCTCTGTCGCGTTGGGGGTTGCCAAGAACCTAACCTGGCGACATTTTGGAGAGAGTTCGGAATCGAAACGTAGACCTAGGGTTAATAAACTTTTTACCTCGACCTTCTTCGGTAAAAAAATCCTTGTACCATTTTTAATTTTAAAAAATGTTCACGACATCAGCTATACTTCCATTTCAAAACAATACAAATATCGTATCATTTTTAAGAATAGCCAGGAAAAAAATGCAATTATTCGCATCCTCGTGCACTTCATATATTTTTAACTTCATATATTAACTTCATATATAACTTCATATATTTTTAACTTCATATATTTTTAACTTCATATATTAACTTCATATATAACTTCATATATTTTTTTTATTAATTTGACTCTTAAGACCCGACAAAAATATTAAATGACGACAACAGAATTTTTATAGTTTCCGTAAATAAAAATTTATATTTAAATTAAATTAATTTTTGTTATAATGATATGAATACTTAGCTATTCGTAATTTATATGGAATAGAATATTGCTTCATATTGTTCTCACGTACGCTCACTAACAATTTCTTGATAGAGTCTCTAATGTTTTTTCTCTGATTTTTAGTGTTCTCAATGATGACGTTTTCATTAAAAGCCTCAGTCCGACTTTTTCCCATCTGGGTTCAAAATGCTGAAAGCAAAATGGAAAAAAGTCCCGCAGAACTTAGTCAAATTTAAAAAAATCGCTGCCGATCAGTATAACAGCTTTCAAATTCGAAACAAATTTTAAAGATCTTTGTATCAGTCTTTCACTTGGTATCATTAATAATCTGGTAAGAAGAACATTTCGGTAACTCTAAGCGTTTAAAGCGCGAAGATGCTGTTACTTTATGATAAATTAATCATAAATAAATAAATAAAAATAGACTGAATTTTGCAAAAGGCAAGACTAGGACCTGGATTATAATACTTAAGTACCGAATTTTGTTACTGTAGCTGAATGAATCCTTCTCTGTTACTTCTCTCACTCTCTCTTTCTTCCCCTCTCTTCTTTCACTCAATCATCTAGTTTTTTTATAATTATTAATTCTATTTAACCGTTAAAATCTTACTATAACCTTAAAATTTTAATGAATCCAACGCAGTAAATAAATGTTTTGAAAATTTTTGCTCGAAAAATAATAAAGTTAACAGAATCACGCTAAAACGCTAGGAAACTCTTTTTTTCCATCTGGAATATTTTACTCCGAGAAATTAAACTGCATCGTTGCTTAAGTGTTTTCTTTTGTTAAACAGACATATAGATTTACCCTACGCCAATCCCATTACCACGAACGAGCTCATCGAAGGAAACAGCAATGCCGGTTTCCAAATATCCAGGCCACTCTTCATTGGGGTGCAAATGACAAAGCGACAAGCTCATTCAATTCACGAGCATTTTCTGCTTCAGATGCCACTTTATTTCAGAGTTGGGTCCACAGAAAGCTCAAGCTTCCAAGCCCCTGCACCTCTTCTTACCCCCCCCCCCAAGGGAGGAGCAGCCCACTCTAAACATCCAGCACAGGGTTCCATATTGGCCTTTTGAAGGCCAAATTCTGGAAATTTAGCCTTTCTTCAAAGCTCTTTACTTTAGAAATTTTCATTTCGCCTTAAATTAATTTTTGGCCTTATTTTTGATTATGCCTTTTGAACGATGCTTAATTAATAATTTTACTATTTTTTAATAACCTTTTGATGTGAAACTTTTCCAATCGGACCACATTGAACTGTGAAATGAAGTAGTTCTTGGATAGAACGGTTTCTGACCTATTTCTTCAGACTACCTCTAGCGGAAGCTATGTTTGTCCATGCACGGGATATAAGAACAACTTTCTCTGTATTTATTCGTTTATAATCAAGGTCCAATTCACACAAAAGTGTAAAATATTATTATTATGAGAGAGAAATTGAGGAATGTAAAGAGGACATCACTACAGATCATTTAGAAACAAGTAATATAAAAAAAAAATTAAGTTAATTCCTACTTAGGTGATTCGAGATGTAATGAAAAATGTACTGCGCATGCGCAAAGATATGGCTAAAATATCTGGGTGCTTCGATGATCCCATAGGCCAACCATACATCCAAGAACCATGTCTGTAATGTTAATAGTTTTCGAGATAT
>BGPR01017843.1:18789-31832 GCA_013235015.1 Araneus ventricosus | reverse complement strand
AACTTTTTTCCATTATTCGAATATGAAAGATTTACTGAATCGATTTTCCTTTTGCATTGAATAAAAAGCAGTTTTAAAAATCTGTTTTTCATTAGTTTTGATCGATTCTCTTTTTTAAGTACGATTTTAAATGGCGGCTTTCGTTTACGGCAGGATAATCTTGTCTAGAGATTATATTATTCATTTATGCATTTAATAAGCTTAAATGTGTACGTTATAATTAATTAAATATTGCGTAATTATTGTAATTCAAATTATGCACGAACAAAATAGAAAATAATCTTCATTATATCTAATTTTTTAGAGAATAATTCTGCCTAAAAAATGTTTCGCAGTTAAGGCTTTATATCAATAACTTCGTTGAATTCAAATCATTCAATATATTTTAATTTTATTTTAGCAATAAATTTAGCTCGAATAATAACATGTTTTTGTTTGCTTGTTTTTTCCTATTCGTTTCGCCGTCTTTTGTAGGAATGAATTAGTTTACCAAAAATCAAATAAATTGCAAATTTTGTAAATGGTTGACATAGCTATATTAATTCTTTATATATGATGCGCAAGCCCGCTGGTGGCCGAAGACGGCTTGTTTAAAATGAATATAAAACGAAAAAGTTGTTTATTTTGAGCAATGCCTTAGTAGTCTGATGTTGTAAGAAGCAAGTAAATAAGCAAAATCACCCTTCAACACGCAACATAAAAGCGTATAAAATAGAGGATCATAAATAATAAAAATCATTTTGTTCCTCACAGTTCGGTTTATTTCTTGTAGCAGTTTACATTTGTGGTCTTTATAAGATAGCTGGAGTCTCTGAAACAATACATTCATTCATTGGATTTTATTTCGACAAAAAGTGATTCATTTCTCCTTCCACATGCGTTACATTCTGTCGTAAACACTCTTCAAAAGAACACTTGTTTCTGTTTAGCAGGAATTTTTTCGAAGATCATGACAAACCACATTTCATGGTTTGAGGTTTCATGTAGATCTGAAAACCGCTGTTTTGTCCTTGAAA
Organism: Araneus ventricosus; assembly: GCA_013235015.1. Taxonomy (NCBI): domain Eukaryota; kingdom Metazoa; phylum Arthropoda; class Arachnida; order Araneae; family Araneidae; genus Araneus; species Araneus ventricosus. The sequence continues at coordinate 30,816 of BGPR01017843.1, read as the reverse complement.
TGGTAGTTGATTGTTGAATTCAAATTCTCAAATTTACCAAAACTGACCAGGAAGAACACCTTTATCGCTATTTTGTGACTTAAGGGGGTTATAGGACCATTAACAACGGAAAAGTAACTCAAAAGTAATGAAAGCGGAGTTATTTTTAACGTAAGAAATATTCAAAAGATTTGATAGATTTTCTTTCTACGATCGCATAAGACAAGTTCATTCTTAAATATGAATTTTAAAGTCATTGTAATGATACTAAGAATGGAAAATGTACAGGGTGTCCGAGATTTGTTGTTCCCATTTCAAAAATTAATTTGAAAAAAACCTAATAATGTTATAACTACGGTTATTTTTTCAAAAAAAGAGAGCAAAAAAGTTTTTTTTTTCAGATAATGCGCCGTTACGGTGGTCGTAAATTATTCGAAATCTCCCATATTTGCGAGACTATTAAAGCTAGTATAAAAATAAAAGCATTTATTTCTAGGGAATTTCACGCTCTTTAATTTGTTAAATCAATTGTAATTCGAAAACTGAATAGTTTTCGAGATATTAAAAAAAAACTAAAAGAGGAAACCAGAAAACGCGCATCGGCTTTTGCTGATCGGTAGCCATTGCGTATAGAAATCTCTCGCTGCAGCAAATTTAGAACGTCGCAATGATTCGCCACCTATTTTTTTAAAAAAACTTTTTAATTTGCTCTCTCATTTAAAAAGAACTGCAGTTGTAACATTATTAGTTTTATTTTTTATTTTTGAAAGGGGTCCAACAATTTTCGGACACCCTGTATATAAATGAAAGTGGATTTCGCTTGAGCGTAGGATTAAAAAAAATCTAAGCCACTCAGGCAAATAAATGCACAGCTTGAAAATCATGCAATATGGTTATCAAGACACGTTTTGATTACTTTTTATGTTGTTCAAATACGATAATGCTTTTTTCTTAAAAGGCATAAGATACCAATCACTGAAAAAACACCATAACACTCTTGAGTGTTACTCAGCACTCGTGGTCGCAACTTTGCACCAGTGTAAAATTTTTGTGAAATAGAAATCAACTGATTAGCGATGCGGGATTGAGATTTTTTTCCATCTTCTTGGCAGCACTGATTAGTGTATTTCATTTCTTAAACTTATATAACAATCATTCAGAAGGTTACAGAAGGAAGAGGCAATGAGAAACTTTTACAGCGAAAAATTTAGTGCAGAAAAATCTGTCTCTGGTGAAGAAAGTAAAACATTTTTGGAGGCAAAGGCATATAAATGTGAAGGATAACGAAGCTTTCATTTTGTTGGTTTGGATGTCAATTATATTTGTTAAGTTGTAATTAATTTTTTTCTGACCTGGGGTAACTTTAGATCGGGAAGGGGGGGATTCTTTGCACCGCTGAAATTTGCGGTTCAGAGCAATCCCAATTGGTTTTTCAATTTATTCTTGTATTAAATAATAATAAGTGTTTATTTTTGCTTCAGATATGTCCAAGGTCTATAAAATGAAGTTAAGAACTTGTAAGTATATGGAGCTATCTCGAAAGACCCTAGAAGCTTGCGTTAGCGCTATTTCATAATATTAAGGTACTCTTAAAGGTGCAATGGCTCTTTTAGGAACTCCAAGGGAACAGTTTGTTACAAAAGAAAGCTAATTCATATAAGGAAACATGGAAATCTCCTGGTTTATTTCTAGTGAGAAGAAAAAGACCGTTGTAACGTGTAGTCCAATTCAGTGACTTCGGTTTTCCTATCAGTGGTACAGATCTTAAAATGATAATAAACGTTTTTCTTACTAAGAAGGTGTGGTAATAGATATATTACTAGCACACCCGGCAATACTTGGATAAAAGGATTTCTGAAACGCCATCCTGATTTGACCGGATACAATGGCGTAAAATTGTTAATTTTAATTCGGTATTTATAAAATTTATTTTTCTTGTGTATTTCCTTCTGGGATTTCAAAAAATATATCTATAATTGCACCCAGTGAATTTGTTTTAAACTATACTGAAGAAAATAACCAGTGTAAAGAATCCCCACCTATGAAATTTCGAAAAAATCTTAAGTAACTATAAATATATAAAGGAGTAACAAAAGAAAAGGGGGTTGGCGACAGAAGAAGAATGTAAATAAAATGAAGTAGTTTCTTTGGCGTTGGGAGGTGCTGATTTTTGTGAATGGCTTCATTGAGTGTCTGTTCAACAAGTTGTTGGCATGTCGTGAGTGTTATATTGCAGAGTTCACACAGATACCAGGCAGTTTAAATTACAAAATAGCTTTAATCCAGTTTACTTAAAGAAACATGCTGCTGTCTTGCAGCTTACACACTCACTGACAGCCATCCATTCGACTGCTTGTTTTAAAAACACAAATGAACAATATATTGTAACAACCAATCAACTTCGACCAGTGCCGGAACTTCGGCTACGTCATGAAATAAACCAATGAGATGCTTTTCATTCAGTGACTGAACAATTTCATTTGAATTTCCAACACAAGTGATGGTGGCCTCCTGGTTAATTGAAAGATTTTTTTTCAGACAGAAGTTCCTCCTCCGACCTGTGGAAGGCTTTACACCCTCTTGGGTAATCTGGACCGGGGCGGGTTGTAAATAAATAAATAAATAAATATTCAGACTGAAGGAGGTGAGTGAAGAAGAAAAATTAAATGACGTGGCTTTATTAGTGCATTTTATTGGAAATATATAAGTGGTTATATTTTTGATGAATACGTGACTGAGGATCAAGTGACGCCGCCTGGTGAGTCGAAATCCATTTAATCAGATTGAATAACTAATGACATTTGCAGACTTTTGGTTTGTGACTGTTATAAATTATTTTTATGGGTTCATATTCTTCCTCGACTCCTTTTATTTAATGAAAATTTATATTCAAATATCTGTACTGCAGATAAAGTTTAATGTTATATTTTTCAAATTAATATAGACTTTCATTTTGTCGAAATCGAATAAAAATGATTGAGACAAAGGTAGAACCTGGGAGCGTTAATGAAATTAACAGCATCGAATTAATCTATTTATAATAAACCCAAATCTTATCATAACCTGATAAATACACATGAAACGATACAAATCGAGGACAAAAAAAGAAAAATAAGCATGGAAGAAATACCTTGGAATGTTGCTTATCTGGAGGAGAATATCCCAAAATAGTCAAAGTTTGGTGCTTTTTTCCTGCGTAAATGGCCAGTGATTATCCTTCTAAAAATACCATAACCAAATGAAAGAGCAATCCTTAATGAAAGCTAAGAAAAATAACCACAAAAAATATATACCATTGCATTTACAGAAAAACATGATATACCTCCGAAAGCACGAATAGTTAAAAATGGCTAATCGCCAGAATTGGTTTCCAAATGGATAGCGGCGGGTTTCAAAGTTAACCGATTTTTTGGGCTGTGTTTTGACAAGAACAAAATGAATGAAATGAATGTGTTTTGACAAGAGCAAATGGTTTTGAAAAGCATCGAAAGGAAAGAGAACAAGATGGCAGAGAAAAAGAATCTTAGTTAGTATCTGAAACAGGGCCTTCTTAACAAATTTGAGCGTCCTGGGCAAGAATAGTTTGTCGCCCCACCAGAAACGTATTGTATAACCACGGATTCGGAAACCTTCCGCGTTTTTGCGCATGCGCCGGGCGGAGTTATTTTCATCAAAATATGAGGAAAGTGAAGAATGGAAGGGTGATGTTTACATTTTACTGATCGGGATCTAACAAAGAACTCAGGAAATCGCTCATATGACTCATTGCCTGACACCCCTTTCCGGTGTAAAATCGTCAAAAAAAGTGGTAGTTTCGGAATCCATTGCTGAACAGTAAATACAAATTTCAGAACCTATGGCCCAATAAAAATACCTACATAAAAAAAATAATTGAGGAGAAAAAACAAAAAAAAAACCTTCTTCTATAATTTTGCAAGTCGGCGACTTTACAAAATAGGGCTTTGTAAGCCAGCTTCTTTTATGTCGATAACTTTCATTATACGCATAATTTTGAATTTTCTCACTGAATCTGTGTATGAATATTTTTTAAATGATACACATGTTTATGTAGCATTTAAAAATTTATGGCTGTATAGTTACAGTAATATATATCTTTACTTCTAACATAAAAATTATAATCAAGTTTCTTTGGTTCCAAATCAAAATAAGATCAGTTCAGTAATTTTTGGCGCCTTTGGATCAATGGCGCCGCTGCGCTACAGTTTAGCCAAATGGATAAAACGACCTTGATCTGAAATAATTTTGAATGAAATTTAGAGGAACACCGTTTATTATAATTTGATCTTTTAAAATTGCTAATTTATTATTGGATTGAATATTTTGTTAGAGCAAATGATACGCATATGGGAAAAAATAAGAATTCGTGCATTGTAGTTGTCTCCCAAAATCAATCAAATAAAAACGTTCTGTTCAAATGGCTGCCCTGACCATTACCGCTAGCATTCCAAGCCCATCCACTATCGTAATCGATGGTGAAGGCCCTTTCATTCCAAAGTTGAAAATGAGTGATTGAGCTTTAATATTTAAAGAGAATCCATTACCCTTCCCATCAGGACGAGAGCTGTGACCTACTTAAAGCCAAAAAGTATTTCTACATTCGACGGAATCAAAGGTTTAAGTGATTTCTTCCATGTCACGCCTTGCGGGGGACGTGAACAGAGAATGGAATAGCAGAGCTCACAATAAAACTTGTAAGCTCTATGGGAGAAAAAGCTCTAAGAAATAAAGAAGATGTAAAAAAGAGATAGATTCCTCGTTTGGATTCTGGGCAGAGAGGGAGAGAAAGATTTCCTGGGTGGGGATGAGGTCTTGGACATGAATTGGAGACGGTGGTTTAATGAAATATTAATGGTCATGTTTTCATCGGGTGTGAGATTGATAGATTTTTGTGTAATTGATAAAAGAAGTCAATAAGATAATAAAGAATCCTAGAAGGCATCCGTTGGGCATGGCATTTTCCTTTCGATAAAAAGAGAAGTAGTGATCAAAATGAATGGAAGGACATAAATGAGTTTTAAATGTGTTGTCATTCAGGAAACCTTTAATAGTTTATTAGATTTGTCCTGTAAACACTGCTTTGAAGTCAATTTAACAGTTGTACATTAATCATTTAAAAAATTTGTCATGTTTTGTATTGAAATCTCCACAATCAAAATATTTTCACGAATAGTTGCAGGAATATTCGAGATGATGCATGAAATGAAAATATAAATTAGGTTTGAAACCGCCACTACAGCGATTTATTAAAATTAATTTTGTAAACATTTTTTAGCTTTTTAGCTAAAAGGTGGAATTTATGTTCTTAATGTTTGAGACATTCAAATAATTACATGTGGTGGTGACTTAAAGGCCTTGAAGTGATTGATTGGCTTACAGGGCCTGATTTCATAAGGAGCAATGCAGCTGAAGTAGAGGAAATCGAGGTGAACCTCTCTTCTAGCTTCCCTCTTGTCGCGGGACATTGTCAAGTTTCAGTATGAAATGATTAATTTCATATGACTAATAAGACTTCTTCTTGTGTGTTTGTTAGATAATTATGCGCATAATTAAAGACAAGATTTGTATTATTATCAAGTTCATTAATTGGCCTTGTATTTGACTTCGATATACTCTTGGATACCTAACATACTCATATTTATCCTTGACTAATGAGTCAAGAATAAATTTTGCATTTTCTGTAAATCATCGAGATTTCATTGCTCAAAATGAAAAATTGCCATCCAAAGTTTACAGAAGTAAGTATATAACTCGAAAAAAAATACAGAGAATTCTCAAAACATTTCATAACAATTCATACTATTTATTTTACATTGGTGAAAAATGAGTAGATTGTGTTACTGAATCTTCTAAAAATAAATAAATAATATTTCAAATATCTAAAATTGGATTTGAATGGCAACTCTAACATATATTTTGTTCTGTGAGCAGAAACTTAGTGTATTTTTTTCATTCAAATAAGTAAAAATAATTTTTCCTGTTTGAATTTGTAACGTTGGCATTCGTTCACATATTCGGACTGTGTTAGAATCTCATAAAATCTCAGACTGATTCAATAAAATGCTTTTCTCAGACTATGTAAAACTAGTTCGTTAAACTGAGTTCGGTTTGTCAAGAACGTACAAGAACGTTCCACGTTGACATAATCCACAAAAACCAAACGCAGCGTGAAAAGAGTCGTCCAACTGTAACGACTACAAAATACATGCAATTACATGTGTACTTACCAGAAACTAAAGAGCATCTACATTGTTATTACAGTTGGGTGATTTCTGTTGCAAAAATACACAGCACTCGTTTGTCATCTTTGAGAACAATGTTATGGGTTTCACTTGTTTCAAGCCATTTTGGACATTGTTGCAGGAATTCAATGAAAGATGTACTCACTTGGTTTATGGGGGAATGGAAAGGTTTTAAATTCTCTTAAATGAAAGTATTTTAATAGTTTTGATGGGACAAAGCGATCTTTGTTCAAAGAAATGCTATTTGAAAGGAAGTTAAAACTGCAGGCCGTTTAAATAAGAAAATACATTGCAAATGGGGGTATGGATATTGCGAAGAGTAGGCTGGGTATAATAATAATTTGATGAAAATTGCGAACGGTGTATCTAAATTGTTCAGTTTTGTTTGAACGTTTTATGCATGACATAATAGAAGCAAACATGTCCTGTGAGGCGATTTTTTTTGTTTCCGATCGGTCAAAGAAAAAAAGCTCCAAAATGCTTATTCGATTTCTTCTCTATACTACAAATCTAAACAGAAAATGTGTTTTCCTGTATACAAGAAAATCGAGGCTAGAACACTCCTTCTAGTTAGGTGAAATTTTGACCCCCAATGATACATATCTGAAATATTTTTTTTTTGCTCAAAATTAACTATAACACTCTGCATTGAAGATGATTAAACAATAAAGAATAAAACGCCGGAAATTGTTGATTTCTGACTTTAAGTTTATTCGAATTCAACACCTTCCAAAAAAACAAAGTTTCGTGTGGATGAGAAATATTCTTTTCCTGGAAATTCTCTAGTTTCCCTTGAAATTTCATGTAAATGCCGTGAAAAATATTTCATCGAATATCGATTCCACGAGTCGCAGATGTATCTGAATAAAACATGACGGCAGCGTGAGTATTCCAATTTTTAAACAATTTACCCAGTTTCGCTTATTTCAAGATGGTATTCATAAAGCAACACGCCTGTTTTATGCTGTAGAAATGCATCATATTTATTTTTTCAGAGTTTTTTTTAACACGTTCCGTGCCAAGCCGTTTTTGCTTGGCTTTTCATTCAGTCCAGTTGATGTTTTGATTAATTAGATGATAGATTTTTAAAGATTGATATATTATCACTCATTATTTCAATATATCGTCAACCATAAAGTAATTAACTTGTTTAGCGTAGTTACCACATAGTGTACTATTCATGGCATACGTGGCTCTGCGATCAGTTTTAACTTTTCAATTAGTGTGTACCACGTGAACCATCGATGGTACACGTGGCCTGAATGGAAAGTTTAGCATGTACCACCCATGATACACGTGGTTCTGCGATCAGTTTTAACTTTTCAATTAGTGTGCACCACGTGAACCATCGATTGTACACGTGGCCTGAATGGAAAGTTTAGCATGTGCCACCCATGGTACACGTGGCTCTGCGATCAATTTTAACTTTTCAATTAGTGTGTACCACGTGTACCATCGATGATGCACGTGGTCTGAATGGAAAGTTTAGCATGTACAACCCATGGAACACGTGGCACGGAACGTGTTAACAGGATGACTGTTCCGGTAGGTATTTTTAATTCAGCTCGTAGAACAAGGCTATCTAATTCAGAGTCTAAAAATAAATGTACAAAGAGGGTTCAAGTTTATGTGAGCTGGTAAAACTTAAAATAAATTAATATTAATCTTTATAAGAGTTCAGATTTTATAAGAGACAAGTGTGTATTTTTTTCACCTTGTCCCTTAAAAATCAAAAATCTGCTCTGCTTTATGTTCATGCTTTTATTAGAGAATTGATAACAAACGGAGGGAGTAATATAAATGGTATCAAGTGGGTCAAGAAGGTTAGTGTTTTCGCAGTCCACCGCTGGGTGGAGTAAGAGGATAAGTTCCGGTGCAAGTTCTCGCTTGTTGGTACAATAATTAAGTTGTAACTGTGAAAGGCTGGTTACTTCTCATTTTTATCAGTAATAATTGGATACATTGAGCCTTGACTGCATTGTTTTTTCACGAAAACCTCCTCTTACCACTATTACCGCCTTTTAAAGGATATACTCTTCGTATATTGCATTATCTTTCATTAAAGCATTCACTTCCGTATATTAGCAGTTTTTAATGGATACACTTTTATATATCGTATTATATTTCACAAAAACCTGTACTTCTTACTATTCTCATTATTAAATGGATACACTGTTTGTATATTGCATTATCTTTCACTAAAAATTTATCACTATTATTATTATTATTAATAATGAACTCAATGCTCATATGCAACACTATATTACATAAACACCTTCGCTTCTCACGATTATTATTTAATGGATACGCTATTCTTATACTGTGTTATCTTTCACAAACACTTTTCACTATTATCATTACTTAATGGATACACTATCAATATACTTCATTATTTTCACAAAAACATCCTCACTGTTATTTAATGAACACAGCGTTTATACATTGCAATATCTTTCCCTAAAATATACACTTCTCTCTCTTATCAATATTTAATGGATACATTGTTCGCCTACTACATTATCTTTCACAACACTTTTGTTTCTCACTATTATCATTATTAATGGATACACTGCTCATATGCAGCATTATATTTCTCAAAAACCTTCACTTCTCACTATTTTCATCAATTATTAATGGTTGTTCATAAACTAAATTATTTTTCACTTCTCATTATTATTAGTTCATGGATTCGCTGATTATACACTACATTATTTTGCAGAGAAACCTTCAATTCTCATAAGTATTATTAAATGGATGCAGTGTTGATAAACTACGTTATTCTTCACAAGTTCTTTCATTCTTACCATTATTTAATGTATGCACTGCGTATACTGGATTATCTTTCACAAAAACCTTCACTTATCACTATTATAATTATTTAAGCGATAAACTTATGTAATACATTATCTTTCACTTCTCAAAATTATCATCTTCAGTGGATGCACTTATTATATAGTACATTAACTTTCACTTCTCAGAATCATCATTTTTAATAGATACACAATTCCTACAGAGCATTATCTTTCACATCTTTGTACTACCATTATTTAAAGGATACATTATTCATATAGCACATTATATTTCGCAAGAACAGAAGAGAAATCTTCTGTTATCGATCTTCTGTTGAACCTGATTCAGCTTATAATAATTATCGAAAAACTCTCCCTCACCAGTACATAAATCACTCCCCACAGTTTCTGCTTTCCCATTTCTCCCTTGCCATTCAATCCACCCCACTGACACAACAGAGCCCGAAAAGAAAGTAAGTAGCCTAGATAAAAGCAAATAGCATCGGTTTATTTGCTCCAGTTATTGAAATTCGGCCAGATATTCTTCCAGCAGCTGGTTATCAAGACTTTTTGGTATTCTTTTCAAAGCATCTCCTGTCGTAGCACTAGCCATTCTCTCTGGAACCTTCCACGCCCCCTTCTTGGAAAGGGGAGGAAGGGCAGCTGGAAGAAAAGGGGAATCGTTCTAAATTAAATTCCTCTCGTGTGTAGCGAAATCCGGATCCGGGAAAGTTTTTCTCCCGGGAAAACCCCTTCATTATCATACCGCATTGAAACTTTTCTTTTCTGGCACAGAGCATACGGATGACATCGTAAGAAGTGGTTTTCCAAGACCCGGGCCCTGGAAGTGTATTTCGGTGGCGAAGTGATTCGGAATTGTTGCGGAATTTGCATGGGAGTTTAGGGCTGGGTTTTAGAGGATATTCGCGTGCATGTGTTGCCTTTGAAAAGTTTTATCGAATCAGGGAAACTAGAGGCTTTAGAGAGAGAAAGTTTCTCTTTTTTCCTTTCAGTTGGAGAATAAAGTATAATTTAATGGAAAGTTGGAAGCATATAATTTGATTTCTTTAAGAAATCATACCACTTCTTCTTTTTTATGCAATATTTTTCCAAAGCAGAAATGGAAACTGGTGGCTTGAATTCTGAAATTTCCGAAAGAAAGGAATAAGTTAAGAGAAAATTCAAATCGGGTGATAAGGTTCCATTATTATTATTTTATTAAGATTATTAACTCAGCGTGCATAATTAGAGAGGAACCATAATCTTCTCATGTAGTAACGTTCTTCAGTGCTTCTCAACTTTTAGTATTTAGGACTCAGATACTAAAGTCAGTGATTTTTTCTTGAATTTCGTCACTCTTGTCCATAGAATTTGGAATTTCAAATAATTAATGTCAGAAAACTACACTTCTTACTGATTTTGATCGATATTATTTTGCCTCTGTAGAGATTCTTTTAATAGTGGGTTCACTGAAACAACTCTGTTTGTGGTGAGCTTAGATTCACTAGAAGTCTGTGATAGCATGCAATATTTCACCTTTAGCAAATGAATAAAACTTCGATGAATTAACTTTAATGGCTTAATGTTGAGCCAAAAGCTTCTTTCCTTGCATACGAATGGTATAGATATACATTAAAATTTCACTCACTCTGATTAGAAAAAAAGGGGTTGGTTCGAATCTGTAATTATCTTTATGACATTTATACATCTTTACATTATCATATTGCCTCACGTGTCTTGGCTAGATTTGTGTCTCACGGAGATAAAGGAAAAAGGTTGACTTTTGGACGTTCTCGTTCGAAAGGAGTAACAGAGCATTTCTTCTGAAAATGGGGATGGAGGATTTAGTCTAATTTAGATATATGCAGCGTTCCATTTTGAAGCTATATGAAGGATGTTTTGGAGCATTCATGAGGAATCTGATTTGCCATTTTTTACTTTCTCTGTACTCCATGCTTCAGTCCTTCAAGAATCCGAAAAAACAGTTTTTGAAAAATCGTCTGTCTGCTTGTCAGTCGGACGGTTCGTATGTTTGTGTACAAGGTATTTAAAAAAACGGAACGACGTAGACAAATAAAATTTAGTGCGTGGTCTTGACGCCAAAATTCTAGATTTGTATCGAATTGACAATAAAATCCGTCTAGGAGAACTCTGTCTATCTGTATGATCTTGTGTGTATAAACGCGATAACTCAAGAAGCAAGAGGGATGAATTTCAGTTTGAGATCTTTGCGCAAAAATTGTAAATTTGCATCAAATTTTGGACCGAATCCATCAAAAACTGTTTGACGGCCTGTCTATTCTCATTTATATTAACTCGATTAACTGAAATACGTAAAAAGTTAAATAAATTGTTGTTGTTGTTTCTTATTCCACTTGTTCTAGTCCTCAGCTACACCAAGTCCATGAGTCCGCTCGCCCAGAGAGAGTCACGAACCAGCGCAGGACTTTCAAAGAGTTTCCTCTTCTCCAGCTCCATACATGAGAGCAGATGGTCTGGAGTAGATTGGTGTCTATCGCACTTGAGGCACACAGGAAAAACCTTTTGTCCCTGTAAATATGAAAGTGTGCGACTATGTCCGCTAATAAATCTTGTTATGGCGGTCTGCAATTTCCTATCGCCCTTCAGCTCTAGGGCAGCCCCGGGATGTTTTTGTTGGTACCAGTCATGAATAGGTGGGATCCTCCAGGTCCTGTTATCGGCCCCGATTTTTGAGAAAATTTCACTATAGGTAAATGGACCTCTACTAAAAAAAAGTTAAATAAATTAAAATAGATATGTAGTATTTTGGATCCAATCGTTTATAGGGTAAAGAGCAAATGCATACTCGATTCTGCTCACTGTACTATGAAATTTAGGCTAGTGGACCTTTGAAAAAAAAGGCTAGTGGGAGCGAGGAAAGAATGCTCCCATCCATTCTTTTAGAGAAAAAATTCTGTTATAAAAACCATTGATGGAAAGATGCCACTGGGCAGTGGCGAATCTAGGATTCGGGTCGG
>BGPR01017843.1:4189-18689 GCA_013235015.1 Araneus ventricosus | reverse complement strand
CCCCCCCCCCCCCCCCCCCCCCCCCCCCCCCCCCCCCCCCCCCCCCTGAGGGCATAAAAATTTTGTATCGTCGTGGCGAATGTCAAACCTCGTAGGTTACGTAAACCAAAATTGTTTAACTTTACAGACTTTACTCACCTGACAATAAGAATCATAAAGAACAATACAATACTTTCGATAAGTTAATAAAAATTGCAATGAAATAACTAACCAAAAAATGTCTTCAACCGCGTCAAAACTACAAATACAAGTGGAATGACTACAAAAGTAGGAAAATTTTCGCGCCTGTATAGCCAGAAAGCAATGTTGAAACGTTTTTATTATTTTTTAAAGAGGGAAATTAAGAAAAAACAGTTGTAATGATTTTAAATAAAATCAAGAATTCTGGCTTGGCTCTGGGGGGGGGCTGTAGCCCGATTGCCTCCCCCCTGGATTCGCCACTGCCACTGGGTAGTTTTAAAAGATTAAGACAGTCTCTGAAAGCGAGTATGAAAGCTGCTCTTATTTAATTAAATAATAAAGGAAAGTGTTAATCATTACCAGCATAAACACTGTCTCACATCACAGCTCTGAAATCAACCGAGCGTTTCTGATTATGCAAACACAAGTGTCCCGTGCGACACTGCTTGCTCACAACATTAGACATTGATGCACTCTGCTTCCTTAAGTAACGATTGGCTACACACAAAAAGCTTTTCATTGCGCCAAATAAAATAAAAACTCCATGATTGATGTAGATAGAAACAGAAAACTTAAGATGTTCCGAAGAAAAACGCCTACAGTGTGAGGTCCTCTCGAACTGCAGGAAAAAGAAAGAAACGAAGAAAGCGAGCCATTTCTTTTTTTCTTTCCTGTTTCTTTCAGCGTGACACTCGCGCAGGGAAAAGAAGGGAAAGGAAAAAAGTGGAAATTCAGATGTTTTGTAAAAACCGACGTTTCTGATGTGATTGATGGATTGGAGCTTCTGAAAGCTGTCACACGCTCCCTTTTCGGCAAAAAGGGAGAAGGACGGCTGCAGAAGATACTAAAATAAAAACAGCAGATAGGCAGCAAGCACTGTGTTTCCTCTTTAGCTGCTTTGCTTCTGTCCTGCGCGTGCCGAGTTAGCGCGAGTTGTTCTGTCTGTTTTTACCACAGTGATATGGATAATATTGCTCTCGTTACTAAAATTTTTCAACGCTTAATGCGCCTGGAGCAGCTGAAACATTCTATATTCCAAACGAAAAACAGATTTTTGCATGTAGAAAGTTGTTGAAATCAATAGTCTTCCATGTTGAGTGTGGTGAGTTGTTGTCCACATCATCTGACCACAGTACAAAATGACGAGGTCCACCCCAAAATTGACTACTTGAAACTTTAAGAAGACTGCCTTTTAACCAAAACCAAACCAATTCATATTGCGTGGGACTCGTCGGATTGATGACGTGTAAAATCTAATTCACACAAGCTTACCAGGAGAAATATTTATTCTACTATATTTAGACTTCAAAGAATGTAAAAATGATAGTGTACTTATCTCCAATCCAAATGATGACATGCTGTATGAGATTCAACATCTTTTATTTCTTGTCGACATGGAAATTATGTTGTACACGGAACAGATCATGCAATTATACTCGGCAGATATAATGACACATCAATACTTTTATATAATAGTTGGGCCTCAATTTTTGCAGGTGTTCATCCCTTTAAAATATCTAACCGTGCCCTCTGCTCAGAAAAGGTTGGCACGGCACGTCACGTTAGAGTGTCGCAGAGTGAACATGAGTTCCCTTCTTTTACTTCCTTATGTGTGTACCTGTCTCAATGAGACCAGGCCACTTGAGATCTTAATTACGAGTCCAACTGTGTCCTGAAAAAAGAATGACACCTTAAGCTGGAGCGTCGCTGAAGGAACAGAACTTTCTAGCTTAAATCAAGAATTTAACTTGCAAGAAAGGTTGAAGGAGGGTTCCTCTCCTTTCCGGCCGCATACAGACAATCTGTACTCGAGTAGAGCACCATTGTAACTTCGGAAGGCTCTGATTGGACAAGCGAATCTGACGTCACTCTTCTGCACATCGCATCAACAGTGAGACACGCGTATCTTGTTTATAGCTCTTAAAACTCTAAATACTAATTTTTCATCCAAGATATTGCCTGAATTTGTTTTCAAAAGGGGATCTTTCTTCTTGATTTAATGTCGTTTGATTTCTTCATTATTGCTTCATTCAGATCTAAAACATTAAAGTTCATATTTTAATAGTTAACTTAAACCATGATAAATATAAGTATTGAAATAATGCCTGATATAGTATTACAAATTACAACATACATCATATAAAAGATAATGATTTGAAATAATTATCGCTACTTACCAGCACACAAGCCTTGTTCCAGATGGTCTAGAAGATCGAAGAATCCATTTCGTGTCCGATGTTCTTCCATATTCTTCTGTCCATGTATTAATACACATCGGAAACACTTTTAAGGTTGCTTCGAACGATGGTTTCATCTTCAATGATTTTAACAACTTCGGTTATAAAAGAAGGGGGGAAGATTGGAATTCTGAATAGCCATGGTGTATTACACAAAGAACATTTCGCTATCGCTAGTTGAAAGAATCAGCCAGAGCGTGTTCAGAGGTAAACAAACAAACAAACAAGCAAAGCATAGTTTCGTCAGATTCGCTTGTCCAATCAGAGCCTTCTAAAGTTACAATGGTGCTCTGCTCGAGTACAATATGCCTATATGCCTTCCGGCCAGACCTCACAGGGTTCAACGAGCCGACCTTTCTCACTTTTGTGGGGAAGTTCGTATCAGCTGATAAGATCTCGGCTTCGGGTCTGGAATGTTCCGTGTTCGAAATCCGATTCCACCAAAGATCCGCCGTGTATGTGAGCCTGGTCCTCTTGAATCTAATGTCTAGGGTCAAACGTCCTGTCGTTGGAATGGTGAGGAAGTTTGGAAAAGGAGTTAACGATTGAGGTGTTTTCCTCAGAAATGACAAGTTTCGTCCTAGAAAGTCTCTTGTTGCTTCAAAACGAAACGTCATCGTAACTCTGTACCTCAGAGATAAACTATCTTAAGTTCAATTTTGCTGACTTGGATGTTTTTATAGTATTTGCATTGTCCAAATCGCGTTTTCTGATGAGAAAAGTGTCGTAGCTGTTGATCAAAACGAACAGAAGATAACCGCTCTCGAAATATAAATTACGGATTGCAATGCATTGCGCTCTGGTACTTCTTTTGATTCTTCGTTTTCTTTCCGCAAGATGCGTGATGAATTCCGAAATTCAAATATCCTGGCTGTTTTAGAATTTCAACTAGTTTTATTTAGCACCATGTGATTAGGTCAGCATGGCGATATTTGGCTCTTGCGTTATCAAACTCCAATCAACCAACTACTTGTCCCGGCACATTTGACGTATTTCGCGTAAGCATCAATTGATTCCTTGAATATTTATTTAATAAGAAAGAAAGTCGTGAAGTTACTGAAAGAATTTTTATAAAGAAAGTAACAAAAATGACAATAGCATACATTAAAATTAAGTAAGAAATTTATATATGTAGAAAAAAGAGATGGATTACTTTCTTGGAAAGGAGCAGATCATGACACAATGCATCTGTTGTGTACTGACCTAACCAACCAGTTTATATTTTCTTTTACCACGTTCAACTGCTGAAGAAATAATAAGAAATATTCTTATTCATCGTGAAATTTATTTTCATAGAGCGATCAATAATCATATGATACCAAGAGTTCTGGTCGTTGTATTCCATTCCCGCACTTAAAATGCAAATTATAACCAAAAATGGTGAGAAATAAGTCTGGTTGGATTGCAAAATTGTTTTATTAATGTTTAATTTTAAAATATTATCCAGAAAACTCAGAAATGATTTTTTTAGAAACGCCGTACTTTGTTTATATATATTTTTGTAGACGAGTGTCTAGTCCATAAAAACTAACGGTTTCAGGCTATCTAGTAAGGTGAAGTTGGATTATATTTATGCTTGTTATGTCTGTTATCGATCCATCTCTGGAGACTTGTAAACATCTTTCTGTCTCTCTAGAAATATTCAATCGATTGGACAGTAAAATCTTATGATGAAGGTATGCGACATCTGTCACATGCGACGATTCTCCACAGATTCTTTGTACTATCCATGACATTCCCACATTTAAGGTTATATTAAAACTTAATTTAACCTTTAAAAATTAAATTATAAATATATTTTTTTATTAATTATATTAATTTAATATATTTTTATTAGATTAATTTATAATATAATATAAATTTATAACATATAATTATAAATATTGTAGAATCTTGAAATGAATTTGTTTTCAAATTCACTTCAACTGGCACCACTTGTATGGAATCAATATTTAATTAAATTAAGCTATTGACTGATAATTAAGTTCCGAAAATATTGAAGTAGTGTATTGTTATTCGAAACACAAAACTGGGGAACATTTCAGATCTCTCCCCACTCGCTTATCAGGAAGTGTATATAAAAAAATCCATTACAAAAATCCATCTTCACAAACATGAAGCAAATCAAGTTAAATAAAATAGTATAAAATAAATATAATTCCTAATGCGTATTCCATACATATAGACGTCTGTATACAAGAAGAAAGGAAGCCGCGCTTTTGGTGTTTTGTAGAAAATTTTAAAACGTAGGAAAACCTTACAGATTTACATAAGTCTCAAGAATCAGAAAAAAATAATAAAGGAAAATAATAACTGAAGTTCTCGGAGCAATCTTTCGATGAATCAAAATCACCAAAACGGAACAAATGTCATTTTCGCTCCCACAAATCTGTCATTTAGCGTCAAATACGTCATAATCTCGGTGATCATGATATATTTTGACGTCTAATGCTTATCGATATAGATCAAACGGTGCCAAACTCCACTCACCAAATGATAGTGCTGAGTGAACGACGAATTATAAGTTAATTACTACGTTTTCGTCTTAACCAACCAATAGAATGACGGTTAAATTTCAGAAATAGAGAGTGCAGAAAGTAAAAGTGCCACTTTCGGAATACAAAATCAGATTTCAGAAAAGATTATAGGGTGAAAACACATCATTCTTAAAATATATACTCGCACGTTTACATTATTCTCAGTAAAAAAGCTACAACTGTTTAAAAAATAAAAAGAATATCAAAGATATATGAACGAGTTTTGTGCTATGTTTATTTTGGATTCACAGATAACCCTCCGATTTAAGAATCCGCCAAATCTATTTGGATATTGTATCAAGCGCCAAGTTGAAGCCATTTCTTTCTTTAGTACATAAAGTGTTGAATTCTGTGTTCCAGTGGCGAATCCAGGGGGAGGGCTATCGGGCTGCAGCCCCCCCCCAGAGCTAAACCAAAATTTTTGATTTTATTTAAAATCACTACAACTGTTTGTTCTTAATTTCCCTTTCTTTAACAAAAATAATAAAATCGTGGCAACATTGCTTTCTGGCTTGGCAGGCTCGAAATTTTCCTACTTTTCTAGTCATTCCACTTGTAGTGTTGACGCGATCGAAAACATTTTTTGGCTAGTTCTTTCATTGTATTTTTTATTAAATCATCAAAAGTATTGTAGCGTTCTTTATGAATCTTATTGTGAGGTGAGGAAAGTCTGTCAAGTTAGTGTTTTGGTTTACATGCGCCATGAGGTTTGACATTCGTCACTACGATACAAAATTTTTATGACCTCAGGCGGGGCCCCGGGGCCCGGATTCCGGGATTGGCCACTGCTGTGTTCTTTGGATTCGTTTATTGATTTTTATTTAAAACGACAGAAAGATGGCTCTTCAAACGGCTAAAATATAAATGGAACGATTGTAATTAGCTAAATCATTTGGTTAAAAATTTAACGGCCAGTGATTATCTAAATCGTTTAATTAAAAATTTAGCCGCCAAATAAGCCTTAGAAAAGAGCGATAACGAACAATTATGGCAGTCTTTCCAGAAAATGAGGCTCTTATTTAAGTTAACATTGATAGCTACAGCAATAGAAATATCAAATTTAATATTTTCAAAATGTCCTGAAGCCATAATAATAAAAAATTTTACTCTAAACATTCATTAACATCTTCAAACAGAGTATTGAAATCTTTATAATTCCCATTGACGAAGCATTGCCCCAGAGAACATTACATTACACTATGACACACCCCTGACTCCAGAGATTAAAAAATCTCCGGTTTGCAGTTTGGATGGGTGTGCGTAGAAACTTTATTAAACAAAAAAATTTACATATGATAATAATAATAATACATCAAATAAAATATATAAAACAAATTAAATACACGAAACAATACACTGAAGAGCCAAAACATTATGACCACCTACTCAATAACGCGTTGTGCCTCCTTTGGCCTTCAAAACAGCTGCAACTCGCTTAGGCATAAATGCCACAAGTGTTTGGTACATGACTGGAGACAGGTTGTATCAAATGTCTAAGCAGCGGTCACGCGAAGTCGAGATATTCGGACATGATGGTGTTGGAGCTCTGAGCTGCCGCTCCATGACATCCCAAATGTGCTACATCGGATTAAGATACGGCTAGTTAGGCGGCCAGGACATTAAATGGAATTCATCAGTATGCTCCTCGAACCACTCCAACACAATCCGAGCCTTGTGACATGGGGCGTTGTCCTGCTGGAAGATTCCATTTCCAGTTGGGAAGACAAACGCCATGTAAGGGTGCAACTGATCCGCAATGATCTTCAAATAGTTCGCAGATTTCATGGTCTGTTCTACCACAACTACGGGTCCTAGAGCCGCCCATGAGAACATCCCCAAACGCATGATACCGCCGCCACCAGCCTGTATATGACCTTCTGTACAAGAGGGGAGCAACTGTTCGCCTGGTAGACTGCGTACCCTGACACGACCATCGACATGATGAATGAGAAATCGGGATTCATCCGACAAGGCAACTCTCTTCCACTCATCCATGATCCAGTTTCGATATCCCCGGGCCCACTAGGCGTAGTTGACGATGACGCTTGGTCAACAGAGGCACACGAGTGGGACGTCTGCTGCACAGTCACATATCCAACAGTGTCCGCTGAGTTCCGAAACACTTGCGCTTGGACCTGCATTGTATTGGGCTGTCAGCTGAACCACTGTCTGGCGCCAATTTTGCTTTACCAAGCGAGACAGTCTCCGACGTCCTTTTTCTTTGATGACGCCTGGACGACCAACACCTTGGCGTCTACTGCTGGTGTCGCCGTCATTTATCCATTTTGCATGAATAATTACAACGGCAGATCGTGACCAACCTACCAGTCGTGCAGTTTCGGTGATATTCGTTCCGAGTCTTCGGGCCATTATGATCTGCCCTCTATCAAATTCGCTTAGATCAGCAGCCTTTCCCATCACTCGCAAAGTAAGTGCAAGAATGATTACTTACCTTCTCCAGCAGTAGTTAAAAACCATTCTCACTTAACCACGTGCCCTCCACGTCATCCAGACGAGTTCATTGAAAAATGTGGGGATGGTCATAATTTTTTGGCTCGTCACTGTAAATCCAAGTGAATATACAAACAGAGATAATAAACACCAAACACTATGATACATTTAAAATAACTAATGATACATTTTAAAGGAAAGGACAAAAGAGAAACCCCAGAGAATAGTCGGCATAGCGGAAGTTGTACATTATCCCAAATAAACAAAAACAGGAAATTCGTGCATATGGACTTTTCTAGAAACATCTTGGCATTTCTAAAGTAGAATACGATTTTGTTGGTATTGCATACCATTAAACTTCGTTATTTTTTTAAGCTTTAGATATTTTGGCAAAGGGTTAATATGCATCCAATTATTTCTTCGATCAAAGTTAATTTTTTCTTTAGGAAAAATCAACTTCGTTTATTAACACACACATTCTCCTTTACTAATAATAAAGGAGAATGTGTGTGTGTCTACAAGGAAGACTGCTGGGCCTAGAGCTACACATTTGGCACAAACATACTTTGGAGGGTGGGAATGTGCATCTAGGAGAACTTTGTAGAAATTTTAATTAAATTTTAAGCGAAATTTTGGCGTTTTTCCTTAATAACTTCAGAAAATATTACAGCACAAAAACCATTTTTACACCATCTGAAACTGCAACAAATTACCTTTCCAATGAAATCAATTATATTGCCGTACAATGTTTTCTCAAAGTTTAGTAAATTTTTGAAAACATTTTTGGTTTAATTTACAACAATACTTTTCATTGTTGCAACGCAACTCAAACCGTTTTCATTGATTAAACAAATATTTAATTGCATGTTTCTCTTTTATAATATACATTTTACTTTCATATTTTATTTCTGAAACCAGGTAAAAACTGTAAACCAAGCTCTTCGTGACATTGCTTTGCTTACATTAAGAAATAAACCAAGCTCTTCGTGACATTGCTTTGCTTACATTAAGAAATATATCCAGTAAGCTGAATGGTTATTGTTGCTATGTTTTCATTATTTTCTCAGCATGTTTTAATCCAGCTAACATGACGCTGGCCATAAAATGTGCCACGTTATTTTAATGTTGAAATTAAATGCATATTTTACAAGAGGAATAAGAAAGTGAAGATAGTGCCGACAACATGGAATTTGAGGTTACATGACATTGTCAGCTATTTGACTCCATTAGGAACATTTATGTAAACAATGAACAGAAGAGGAATCGAGGACACTAATAGAACATTGGTTAAATTATTACCAGAATCTGAAGTTTAAAATTACGTTGTTAAGAGAAGCGTGGATATAAAATTATGCAAGATTCAATTGAAATCATATTCCCGGCGATCAAGCTGGTCGCCGAATCGGCTAGTGATAAATATTTTGACTACATTATAGAATTAAGCTACTTTTTTTGTTTAAAAGACTTTTCTAAGCTTATATCTTTTTCTGTTACAGCAGAAAATGTATTTTGTGAAATAATTTTTCATGAAAACTGAGAGGAATTTTTTTCATGAGTTAACCAGTGGCGGATTTTGCCAATATGAGGCCACAGACGAAAAATTGCTTTGAGGCTTCCCCTCCCTTATCCACTGTCACAAATTCGCCGTTGGCTTAGCACTACGATGTACGTCGAATAAGCTTTGAGGCCCCCTAGATTCTTAAGGCACGAGGCGGGCGCCTCTAACACTTGTGCAAAAAACCGCTACTGGAGTAAACTGAAAAGTTAAATTTTGAACCATTTTTTTTATTTCTGTTAACGTCTGGGATCTTTTGGGTAAATTTTAATTCTATACGTTGAAAATCAATCCAGAATGTAGAAAAGTAACAACCAACGGTATAGTTCTTCCCTCGACCTTCTCGCATACTTGCATGCAAATTACGTGCATTTTGTGTTTATCTTTCTTGGCATTGAACAGAATCGAATATGCATTTTGGACCTCTACCCTTTGACCGATTGGATCATAAATTTTATACAGATACACAATTTTAGTGTCACGATCATATCCCAAGTTTCATTTACCTAGTAAAATGCGGTTTTCCGTTATCACGTTCACATATAGACGAGTTTTCTATTTTATTTACGTGCATTAAAGTAGGATTTCCGCCATAAACACCGACTTCCGGTGGTAATGCTACGTCAGTGGGAATCTTCAAAATTTCAACAATCTGTTTGAAGACGTTAATTAATGTTTAAAGTAGTTTTCTAATGTTATGTCTTAAGGATACTTTGAAAATATTAAACTTCATTTTCCTTTTGCTGTAAATGTTTACTTAAAATAAGTGCCTAATTTTATAAAAAGGCTGCCATAATTGTTGGATATCGCTTTTTTGGCGACTTCTAAGTCTTGTTTGTTTGGTGGTTAAATTTTTAACCAGACGATTTAACTAACTGCAATCGTTCCATTTGGAGTTTAACCGTTTTAAGATTTTTTTAACCGATTTAAATAAAAATGATTACACAAACTTAAAGAACGCAGAATTTAGCGCTTTGTGTACTAAAAAAAGAACCGATTCGAACTTGGCGCTTGATACAGCATCCAAATGGATTTGGCGATTACTTAAATTGGAGGGTTGCCTGAAAACGGTCTGCAAATTCAAAATAAAGAAACCAGAAAAATCGTCCATAAAGACCGATACTCAAATCGACAGAAAGTCAACCCATTGACCAACTCGGTGCAAAATTCGATACGCATCTAAAATTCTAGTGAAAAAAACCATATGTCAAATTTCATCCATCTAGCTAGATGAGTTTTTGAATAATCTTGCTCATATGTCTGAATAGACAACTTCCTTCTGCTAGATTTCATATAAAATTTGATATATATTTTGGTGTAGAAAGGGCATTCCGAATTTTATTTGTTCCGTTTTTGGGTTACAGTGGTCAAAAATTGGCAAATAGGCGGTGATTTTTCCAAAAATGTTTTTTTGAACACACAGGAGACCTTAATCGTAGGGATTCATCAAAATCTGAAGGTCGGTATTTTTTGACGATTACAGTACTTTCTCTTTGTATATATCGTATACTAGAAAATAAAATGTTTGAGATTTGATTCATTATTTCTTCCTATAAATTTCTGAAATCTTTTTTTGACAGTTTTGACATTCCAGACATTTCAAATCGAGCCAGTTTGTAGACAAAAAAAACAAAAGCGGCTCTGACAACATCTACTTCAACAAACGATTTTTCCACCTAAAGAATTTAGAAAGGAACCGAACAAATGACAGTCAGGCGGTGAGCTTGGAGTATGTGATGAAACATCCCTGTCTACATCTCACAGTTTTTGTCAGTTGATTTAAGAACACAGAGGTCTTTGCCTTACTTGCTGACAGGACACTTGTCTATTTCTGTCTGCAAGCTCTGGACGCATTTGCTGCACATTTCTTGCTAGTTTCTCCACCTGCGAGCTGTAAACTCCCGAGTTTATCTCCCTAGCGAAGGAAGGTCATAATAAATAACCTCTTTTTAATACCGCCAGACACAAAGCGTAATCTTTCTCTCATGTTTATTAGTTTCTGCTGTTTCTTTGTGTACCATATATAGGGTGTCGACAACAGGATATCTTCCGCATTACATTGCCATCCCCAACTCACGTTCCATCCCCGTTGATCATTCCTTTTTAAAGATGTGTTTGTTCGTTTCGCTTCGTTTCAGATGCATGTCACATACTGAATGTCGGTCCATGCGATTTTTCCCCTGCTGGCCGTGTAGAACATGCCTTAGTTTCAAAAAACATATCCCAATTTCGTCAAATGTGTGTGTACTTAGAAATGTTCAGAATTCGCTCAATTTCCGTCGGTGAATTCTGGATCTGTTTGATCTTGGCCTATATCGCATTGTCTTCTGCTACAACAGGCCTTTCAGTATTAAAAACATATTCAAGGCATCTAAAGCCTTTCTCTCTCGTGGTCCACTATCATCATATTCTAGACTAAGCTTTTCTCTCTTGTGATCAGTTACCATCATGATATTGTAGAGAAGACATCTTAAACCTTTCTCTCTCGTGGTCCACTATCATCATATTCTAGACAAGCCATCTTAAGCCTTTCTCTCTTGTGATCAGTTACCATCATGATATTGTAGAGAAGACATCTTAAACCTTTCTCTTCCGTGGTCCACTACCATCATCATATTCTAAATCAGACACCTTAAGTCTTTTCCTCTTATGGTCCACTACTGTTATCATACTTTAGACCAGACATCTTAAGTCTTTGTCTCTCGTGGTCTTTCTTTATAGGGTTAATAAATATAATTTATAGATGTAAATATATCTGACAGAGCTTTTGATAACTTTATGGCATACTCCTGAAAGCTGTAACATGTACCACCAGAGTCCAAGTTGAGCCAACGATTGAAATTGATTCAAAACTGTTCTTCACATTCAATGCCTTCTGTGCTAAAAATTCAACCTTATTTTTGATTTAAAAATTAGATTCTGAAATAATATTTTTTAGCTAATATATTTCATAAACAAAAATACCTTAGTATATAAAGTTGTTGAAAACAAAAAGAAAATAAATTATCACCATTAAAGAACGTATTTTAGACAGCGTATTCTAAAATCGCCGAAGTTGAAAAATGTTCAGACTATAATTCTAAAGAAAAAAATGAATTTATGCGCATAAAATTTATTTTTAAAGGTTTGAATAATGGATTATCGATTTATAGACTTATACTCTAAATACTGATTTATGTTCAAAAAATTGTAAACCTCTTTAAAGGCGAAATTACTATACTTTATTTGATTTATGAATCCTTCTGTAAAGCATTTCTAAGGATTTTTTTCTAATATTCATTTTAAGATGTATGGATATTTCTCAAAACTTTTTGAGAGAGATGGAATTTTAGAAAAACATAAAAACTATGTTCGAAAAAATTGTTCTACAGTTTCATTCTGATTAGTATATCTATAAACAGAGTGGTTATAAATTATTGGACCCATTTCAAAAATTAATAAAAAATAATGTTACTACTACGTTTATTTATTTATTTTTAATGAAAGCGCATTTTAAAAGTTTTTTCTTCTAATAGGTAAGGCACCGTTACAGTGGTCTGAGTGGTCGTAAATTATTGGACATCTCCCATTGTTGAGAGACATTATCTACGAAACTATTACAGCTAGATGAAAAATAAAAGCATGTATTTGTAGGGCATTTTACGCTCTTTAATTTGTTAAATCAAATGTAATTCTAAAACTGAATAGTTTTCGAGATATTCAAGAAAAACTAAAAAATGAAACCAGAAAACGCGCATCGGCTTCTGCTGATCGGTAACTATTGCGTATGGAAATCTTTCGCTCCAGCAAATTTAAAAAGCTGTAATGGTACGCCACTTATCTGAATTTTTTTATTTGCTCTCTCATTAAAAAACCGCAGTTGCAGAATTATTAATTTTTTTTTATTAATTCTTGAAATGGATCCAATAATTAATGACCACCCTGTATATAAAAGACAAAAACCATTGACTCATTCACTCACACACTGATCAAGAAACCTCCCAAACCACTAGGACCAGAAACTTGAAATTCGGCAGGTGGTTGCTTCTAAGGTAGTAGGTGCTCACTAAGAAAGGATTTTTCAAAATTATAATTATAATTTTAATTAAAAATTACTCTAAATTTGAAAACTTTCCTGCAATAACTTCAGAGCATATTATAGCACAAAAACCATTTTCACATAATATTCAAAAATTCAGCTTCTCCATGGCACCAGTTTCATTTCCATGCTACAATTTGCTCAATTTTAATTAGTTTTTCCAAATGTTTTCAAACACAATTTCTAATAATGCTTTTATTGTTGTAAATAAAATTCAAACCAATCTCATTATTCTAACAAATCTTTTATTTTCTTGCTTTTACCACTGTTAAGGTTATGAAAGTATAAATTGTTTTCTTGGAAAATTAACTCCAGAATTTTCATTGCATTGCTGAAATATGTAATGGAACCTTATTCAAAGAAATGCTTTTTTTAAAACGTGGCAAAATACATTTGCTTTCGACTTTTTTTTTATGAACAACTAAGTAGATTCAAATGATTTTCATTCTTTCTTTAAGCATTTAAAATCATGTTTTTCTATCATTTAAAAAATTTTAGACTTAAAAATAATTTTAAGTTTTCAATTGCTTAAACAGCAAGTTTTTATTGAAATGTTGGTTAGACTTAAGGGCACAGTACTGTCGCCAAATTTAAATTTTCTCATGCATTAACTAGCCAAACTTGGCATTAGATTTAATGCGGTTAAGACCTACTGGTTGGCAGTTCACTTAAAAGGTTGGCGAACTTTTCTTGAATTTCGCCACTACACATTACTGCGTCCTTAAGTATAACTGAATTAGTGTTCCTTAAACATGGACAGTTCAACTATTGATAGTTTTAAAACTATCGATAATATCGATAGTTTTCTCCCCGGCGATCGATAGGTGTTCGACCTGTCGATAGTTTAGAAACTATCGATAGTTCCAGTCGATAGTTTTAAAACAATCAACTGAAAATGTGCCTATCGATAGTATTGCCCGGGAGAAAACTATCGATAGAATAGATAGTTTTGAGAAAGTCGATACTATCGATTGCTTCAGTCGATAGTTCCGAAAACCCGATACTATCGACTTGGCTTCGATAGTATCGATAGTCTATCGATACTTAAGGAGCACTAAACTGAATATAATGCTTTTAACTTTGAAGTAAATGCTATGAAGATTTAACTCTAGAAATAAGGAACGGATAATAGAATTAACAGTCTATTATTTCTTGGCACTGTATGGGCGATTTGATTATTGTATTCTAGTTTTGAAACAAGGCTAGTTTTGTAGTCTGCCCATTTCTAACATTTCTGTTCATTCTTATTATGTAATTTGATATTTAAAATTCATCTATCTTTTAGCTTCATATTTTACTTTCTTATTGTGGATTTTTTAAGAGTATTTATTAACGAAGCTTCTTTAAAATATTCTTTCGATTCTGAATCACATCAGGTACAAACATTGTTCTATTCTTTTCATGAACTCAGCTAATACGCAATTGAATCTTGAGTGGAACGCATTTGCTCGTTCATCTTAAG
>BGPR01017842.1:0-31832 GCA_013235015.1 Araneus ventricosus | reverse complement strand
TCAAATTCAAATTTACATAAAAGATTTTTAACTAACACTGGTTTCCTGGTTCGAAACCCGATTCCACCAACGATCCACCGCGTATGTGGGCCCGCTGCATGCTAAATCAGACGTAGTGAGTCAAACGCACTTCCACTGGTGTGGTGTAGAAGTTTGGAGAAGGGTTTTGTAGCTCAAGTGTTGTCCTCGTCATCTGACCGAGGTATAAAATTATGATGCCCGCACCAAAATAGCCCTCGTGAACCTTATAAATAACTAAACAAAACCCAATTATGTTACTATTGAAATGAAATCAGCTAGTCAAAAAGTTAATCTACATATAAGTCCCGTTTTGAAGCAACACGAAAGCTGTTTTGAGACGACGTTTGTAATTTTGAACCGCGGTCAGATGACGCGGCACCCCCTCACCAAAATTTCGCACCACACCGGCGGGAGGACATTTTGTCCACAACATATGATTTAATGTGAAACAGGCCCAAATAGAGGAAGTTTGGGTAGTATCGGACACCTAAGCTTCTCCAATGTTATAAAATATTCTTACAGTTCAGCTGGACCAGATTATATTCCATACAAAACTTTAATGTTTTATGAAAGCACATTTTAATACATGTTTTTCTAAAATAAAAATATTAATCGTTTTTTCCACACTTTTTGCAGTCATTAAATTTTTATCAATTTTACTTGTAACGGGTTGTATCGGGCACGAAAAATATATGCAAGTAGAGAATTACTTTTGGTTTCACATGCAACTGTTTATTATTAGGCAGAGTTATTTTTGAGAAATTAATAAAAGTGCAAATTACAGATCTTAGAATTAGGTTAATAAATGATAAGGAAGAGGTATAAATCAGAAAAATTAAAAAGTTATCAGTCCTTGAAAACTTAACATTTCGTTTTAAAGACAAATGCATTCTGTGTTTACATTTTTTTTTTGGTAAAATAAACATCACATTCATAAAACAGGTCGTTTCCTTCAAGATCGGCGCAATCTTCGTGAACCCAGCCTTCACAAATCCAACACTGAATCCAGTCTTCTTCAAAGGTTTCAGCACAGATGATGCAGTGAGTCTCTTCGCCTCCTTCCGTCTTTTCTTCTTCAGATTTTAGTTCCATTTTTGCTTTCGTTTTCAAGTCTTCTTTGGATGTTCGAGGTGTAATCAGGTTTGATCGTTTTACTTGAACTGATTTTTACTTTCTCGTATACAAAGAGAAAGTATTGTAATCGTCAAAAAATTCGAACTCGAGATTTTGACGAATCTCCACGTTTTAGAACTCCCTGAGACCGAAAAACACAATTTTAGAATTATGTCTGTCTGTGAACACGATAACTCGAACTATAATGAAATGCTACGAGGATGAAATTTGGTATGTGATCTTTAATAATCTTTTTTTTATTTAATTAAATTAATAATAATAATAAATTAATTCATTAATAATTTAATAATCTTTACACATAATTTATAGGTTTCTATCAAATTTTGGACAAAATCCGTCTACGGGAACTCTGCCTGTCTGTCTGTCCGCGGTCATGCGAACACTATAACTCAAAAACTTGAATAGCTAGATGGATAAAATTTGGTACACAGTTTTATCATCATGAATGTAGGTCCGTATAAAATTTTGGGCCAAATCCGTCAAAGGGTTAACTGTCTGTCGGTCTGTATAATTTACTTTTGAAAAGAATCCGTTATCTCCACCCGCATGCGTACTGGAAGCAATCTTCTGTTCACGCGAAAGCTATGGAGCGAATTACGACAGTTTGTCCTTGAGCCGGCAAGGGCGGAAAATCGGTACGCATCTCTTTCAATTTGATTATTTACCTAGATATTTTTCAATCACTGTAATGAAAAAACTTCTGATAGTCATTAGATTCTGGGTAACAGTAGGTTCGAATTTTTTTAGCCACGCGGGGGAAGGGGAAATGGCACCTTTTTGGGGAAGTATACGAGAAAGTTTAGGGGAGAACACTCCCGCTGGTTTCCTTTTTTTTTATCTTTATTGGAACTGCTAGGAAGTGGCGATATCTCCTCTAAAATATCTTGAGATG
Organism: Araneus ventricosus; assembly: GCA_013235015.1. Classification (NCBI taxonomy): domain Eukaryota; kingdom Metazoa; phylum Arthropoda; class Arachnida; order Araneae; family Araneidae; genus Araneus; species Araneus ventricosus. Next base: position 29,785 of record BGPR01017842.1, on the reverse strand, counting down.
CAGCTGTTTTGGGAAATCTTCAATAAGAGAGGTAGTTGTTCCGCTATCATTTTCAGATCCTGCTCGAACTTCCACCATCTGCTCTTCTGCTACTGGTTTTGAAGGACCGGGCAAGCTCAAAATTGAGGTAGATGTCCGTTACAACCCCAAACATCGTGGAACAAAACATCGGCTAGAGTATTAGTAAGCCCGAGGAGATTTACGACCTACAACTTTAAAGGCAATAAGTGTTGTTTTCAACAATAAACACAAATCAACTTATAGTCACTTTCAGGCAAGCTATGACAACCTGAAGTTATCTTCGTTCACCCAAAAAACTGTTAAAAAAACTAAATTTTCCGCTACGTGTCAACAACACTGCCGTTTGACTAAATAAGGCGGCATGTGAACATTCGCCCAATATCCTGGTGTGCACCACGAGTTCAGAACTTTTTTACATCGATGACCCATCAGTATTTGATTACCCATTACATCTGTCGCTGGGTGTCAGTCACCCTGAAGTAGTTGGGATGCCGACCCAGGTGTTCCCTTTAGCACGTGATAACGATGCAAATATAAGCTGAACTTCGAAAAGGGATGTTTCTCTAAAGCAGCGGTTCCTAACCTGTGGTCCGCGGCCCGCGTATGGGCCCCGGAGAGCCCATTAGTGGCCGCGGAACGCTAGTCAAGAGTCGATGTCATGGGCGCTTCAAGAGTCGTCACTCATTTTTTGCTGTATAAACAATATATTTCCTAGACTCTAAACTCAAATACAACGCATACTGTGCGTTAGCGTTTTGTTTATTATTTGATTGTTCTCTCTTTTTCTAAAATAAAAAAGCAGCCAAGGAGAGAGCATACATCTCAAACAGCTTCATCGTCATCATCATCTAAAATAAAGGTGTATATATTTTTCTTTTGTTAATATTTCTCACTGCACGGATGAGCTGCTGCATTGGCGCGTTCACCAGGTGTGTTGACGGATTTTACTTTTCTAATTTATGTTTACCGTAGGGTAAGTGTTTCCTCCTCCTTTTCTGAATGAGTTTTTCTTTGGTTCATTTATTAGTTTGTGTTGTTTATCTCTCGGGTCCATTTTGCAAGTATTTAATATTTGTGATCGTTTTTTGGATAACGGCTTGTTTTAACGTTCATTCGTTATCTGTTAGTAGAAGAAATCACTATGATTGACAGTGGGAAGCCTTCCCCCTGATGAGCACTTTCCCATGATATTATTTCCATTATTTTATCTTTCACAATGTACTCGTTTTATATTGTTTCTGTATCGTCTCTCTCTCTCTCTGTGCATGCGTGCGTTGTGAGTGTATGTATTTTTTTACTTGCATATTATAGCTAGTGGGCCTCGAAATATTTTTTACAAAATAGGTGGTCCTCATAACCATAAAGGTTGGGAACAGCTGCTCTAGAGTATTGATCAATCGCTTTCAAAATGACTCGAAAATTTGAGCGAGAATCTCTTTTGAACTGAGAATTAATGAATCGTAGTGAAAAATTGGAAGTTAACTGAATTCCGTTTTTCTAAAATTAGATTCTTGGAGAAAGGTTAAATTGATATATGTTGATTGAAAATATCTCACAATGTTCACATTTTAGTCACGCAAGTTTCGATGTTGCAATATCTTTTGGTTTACAAAATACAATAAATTATGTTATAATGTTTCTTAAATTTCAAATTATTTATTCAGGGAAACCTGTTTAAGAATCCTCCCAATGAAACTTTATTATCTTAAACTGGTAAAAATTCAATTTTAATTGAATGAAAAAAAAACGTGAATATGTAAATTAAAAAGTGGATACAATTTTGTTTATTTCGATATGAATTAAAATGTCAAATTTAATCAAGTAGAAACATGTCTGGATAAAACAGATAAGGAAAAATAAATCTTTTTTATCTTCTGTCGATGGCATTTAGTGCAATGTTACAAACATTCTAAATAGGACGAGAAAAATGTAATATTAAATGCACATGTCGGACGTTATTAACAGTTTTGAAAAGGCGTTACTAGATAATTATATCACTTTACAAAGAACACATAACCTATAAGGATCTCGATACGTTTCGAAGTACAGATTTTTTTTAATCTTATCGTTGGGATGTGTCGTCTCAGACACTGTTCTAGAAGAAACATCATTTTGACATTTCTTTACTTCGAAAGTAAAAACGGCAATAAGAACAACACTACGGAATTGGAAAATGTCGCAGATTATTTTTTCCGAAAAAAATAAGCGTATACAATTATATTTTTCATTTCTCGTAGCAATAAAGCGAGACCTTTTATTCAGTGAATCGTCATTCATCTAATTAGTTTTCCGGATTAACAAATTTAAGAGCATTAAAAATTCTTAGTTTATACATCATCTGTGTTGGAGTTTTATTTAAAAATTGGTATCCGCGATTTAATTTTATTGTTGAAGAGCTAATATTCTAAATAATTCATTCATTAACAAATTGATAAATCTTTATTTACAAGGTAAAATAATTAAACTGTTTTTTTCCATTTGACGCGTTTTCATTTATAAATATTCGGTAACAAATTCACTGCCACCTGAAATGCGGATATTTATTGGAATGTCCACGTAATCATCTCCCATTTAAAAAAAATTAATAAAAGATATCCATGCTATATTAAAAAACAATCGTAAATCTGAATGGTTTTACTCAAATACGTTTTATCAGAGAATATAAAAATGTTTCTGTCCATGGTAACATTCTTCTACGCATAATCACCTCTAAGATATTTCGGAGCGTAAAATAAGGCTCCGTTCATTTTCACTTCAGAAATGTCAATCATAGCAAAACTTGTAAATCCGAGTTTAAACTATAACCCCCACTGTTATTCAGCTCAGTGCACTTTCAGATGCAAAAATTCGGGGTTTATCTATGGGTTGGAATGTATATATCTCTAGATATACTATATCCGAAGAGTTTTGTTTTATTTCTTTAAACTATTCTATGTCTGTTCAGCCCTCGCATGAAACGCAAAATTCGGTTTCACCAGAAATATTAAATCCTGCGGGTGGAATTTCGAGATAGATACATTTTAAAAGAGACGTATCCCTGCTTCCGAATAATATATCGTGCCGCGGCATGTTCATGGAAAGGGGATAATCTCTGCTGTGTGGGATATTCAATCCTGGGAACTGAAACATTTGATGGTAGGGGAGAGAGATATAAAATGGTGAGTTTACCTTGCGTAGAAGAAATGGAGTTGTGTATATCTTTTTGTCGTATAAAAAAATCTTTTGCTCTATTTGTGTGCTTCAGCAATAAGTGTTTAGGCGTGCAATCTTTCAATGTTGAATGTGTCAATGCATACAGGGTGTCCACTAATGTCTTCAGTCGCCCTCCTTCTACTTCAGAAAGGCGAGAGCTATAGTCATGAAAATGGTGTCCACCGCAGCGGTCTAAGACATCTGGGATCTCTAGCTGTACTGCCACCGCTTTGTAGAAAACTATTAAATGATATCTAATACTGTTTCAGTTCTTTTCTTTCTGTCCATGCTCTTTTGTAGCTTTGACGAATTATAAGATATGTACTCCTTTTAATTGAATTACTAAACACATTTTTCTTAAAGTTTATATTGATTTTCCCTTTTGATTTCTGTAAAAACTCTGCTGCAGCGTTTCAAGAAGGAAGAATTTTTTATTTGTTGAGAAATTACTTGATCGAAAAGTAATCTAATAATGCAGCCTCGCAGAAACGTTCCGAAAATTCAGAATACATTGGAATATAACCGAACACATTTAGTGAAGGAATACTTTCGCACTTATCAACTGAAGATATTCTCATCTATTACATCCAACTAACACTACTACTTTTACTGATAGTGCATTTTTAAAAATACAGTCGAACCGCGATATAGCGAACCCGGGATATAAAGAACCCTCGGTTACAGCGAACCTTTTACATGGTCCCAACTGAAGCCCTATGTTAATAATGTATTTTCATACGTTTACAGCGAACAGAAAACGCTAGAGACTCGGTTATAGCGAACTGAAAAATTATAAAACTTCAAACTTTTCACTTGCCCAAAGGGACGTTCTTTACTAATTGTGCTCAAGTCAACCCAACTTCTACAAGAGAAACAACCAACTGATCCAGAGACCACATTCCTCGCTTATTGTACCTTTGTTAGAGTCGCTGCTAACCCCATAAGTGAGACAAAGGAACAATAGGCAAGGCTCTTTACATTTTCTATCTCCCCTCCTCCCCCGGTGGACACCTGACCTGAGGGACTTTCTGGTCAGACGACCTAGGAGCAATCACGTGTTTTCTCTGCAATTTTAGTTTAATTGCTTGTCATTCTGTGAACTTTGAAGTGACCATGGCTAACGTTGGAAAGCGAATTATTTAATACTCTATTTGTCCCTAATTACTAATGAAAATATTATGTTATTAAAAAGTTTATTATAGAAGTAGTATCTTAGCATGTTAGGACATTTTCTTTTGCAAATACGGATACAGCGAACCTCGGTTAAAACGAACTTCTGAGTCGGTCCGTTGAGGGTTCGTTATAACGGGGTTTAATTGTATAATGCAAATTAAAATACTAAATTAAACCAGTTTAAAAAATCATGCTCCCCCTAACGTACACTCTGTAGTAATTGCGATGAAACGATATTTTAATATTGTTACAGTTCTTTTCTGGCTCTCCACGCATTTTGGCAGACTTCCCTAACCATTTACCGTCAGCAACGTAGCGTCGACAAATTACAAGATATGCACTTGTTTTAATTTTACTATTAAAATGTTTGCCCTTAAAAGTTTATATTGATATTTTACTTTAAATTTCTTTAAAACCTCGACTGCAGCGTTTGAAGGAAACGTACAGTTGAAAAATTTCTTTACCAAAAAGTAATCCAATAATGTTGCCTCCTAGAAACGTGCCGAAAATGCAGGAGCATTTTTCGAAGCAGAAAAGAAATGCGATGTAAACACTTGACGGCTGTTTTCCTGAGGGAAACTTGACAGATACTGGGATAATGAAGAGAGTTTTCTCTTTTAAGTTTGTTTCGGTTAATGGGAGTTACTTCGTTTTGATTCCACATATTATATCTTTTTAATTATTTTAAAAGTAGAAGAAAACTTTTGATTTGAGTTATTCAGTAGAATTAAAATGCTAAGTACTTGCCATAAAACGTTAATTGGAGTAAAACCATCAGATTTAAGAAAAATAATTCGAACGTTTACAGTTGAAAAGCGAAATTGCAATTGATAGTTCCCTTACTGTTAAGAAAATAATATTTAATTTATTTCGTGTAACTCTGTTTCCTGAATTAAAAAAATTAAAGAGTGAGAATTGTAAGATAAGAACGCGTTATATAATCACCCTGCAATTTCCAAGTTTAACAGAAATTAGTAGGAGGGATTTTACAATCATTAACATCAGTTATCGTATTTGAGGAGTTATCATTTTTACTTTCTCGTATACGAAGAGAATATTGTAATCGTCAAAAAATTCGAACTCGAGATTTTAACGAATCTCCACGTTTTAGACCTCCCCGAGTCCGAAAAACACAATTTTGGATTTATGTCTGTCTGTGTGTCTGTAAACACGATAATTCAAAAACTATCAGAGCTACGGGGGTGAAATTTGGTATGTGGTCTTTAAACATAATTTGTAGGTTTCTGTCAGATTTTGGCCAAAATCCGCCCACGCGAAGTCTGTCGGTCTATATGTCCGCGGTCCTGTGAACACTATAACTCAAAAACTTGAATAGCTAGATGGATAACATTTGGTGCACAGTTTTATCGTCATGAATGTAGGTCCGTATAAAATTTTGGGCCAAATCCGTCCACGGCTTGATTGTCTGTCGGTCTGTATAATCGCATACTTGTATCTCATAAGCCCTTTGGCTTAGATAAATAAAACTTGGTATCACGGATGCTAACATTAATTATAGATCTGTGCCGAAATTTCGTTTCAATCGGTTAAAAAATAGGCGTTCAAATTGCATATTCAATTTTTTTTAAATCCAATTCTCCATCGCATGCGTAATGGTAGCAATCCCTGTCCACGCTGAAGGATTATGTCACTTTGTCCTTGAGACGGTAAGAGTGGAAAATCGGTACGCATACGTACCGATACTTTACGTAGATATTTTTCAATCACTGTAATGAAAGACCTTCTGATAGTCATTGGATTCTGGGTTACTGTAGGTTCGAATTTTTTTTCCACGCGGGGGGGGGGGGGCCGCACCGTTATGGGAAAGTATACGAGAAAGTTTAGGGGAGACCACTCCCGCTGGTTTTCATTGCTTTTTTAAATTACAAGCATTTGTAAAAACATTCGTTACATAGGCGTTCCGTTGGGGCAATTTGAAAAGTTCGTTATAAAAGGGGTTTCCTTATATCCCGGGTTCGTTATACCGGGGTTTGACTGCCGTAATCTAAATCTTAGTAAAAGAGCAATATGAGTGTGAATACAGAAAACATTCTATGAAAGTTTATCGCAAAAGGGAAATAAAGTAATAATTATAATTCTTGTGCTGTGGAATTTTAACTCCTAATGATGCGCAGAATTACTTAGTGCGGCGCATGAGGGTTAAAGAAAGAAAACGTGACATTTTTCTCCGCTCCTGTAATCCAGAAAATTGTGGGCTGCTGAACAGTCTTGCCAACTGTAACCAGAAGTTTTAGTTTATTGTTAGAATGAAGAGGAAACAAATGCTGGTAATTTACATTAAGTTAAATGTAGAAATTCGACCTCTGACGCTGAATGAAAGAATTTTAAATTAATACATGAAGAAAAGAAACTGATTTTCAAAGTTTATTTCTGATCTTTAGAATTATTTTCGTGGCAATAAGATCATAAACTTTCACCACACAGAACCTTATTTGCTTCCTTTTGTGGGAAATTATTTTAAAATATCTTTCTTGAAATAAATCAATGGTAATCGATTCTCCACCAGAACTGAAGACCACTTTTTTGGGAAACATCCCTAATTTAACTATTGGATTTCCGCTCTGGAATGCATTTTTCAGGAAGAACTTACTCTTGTAAAAGAATTTGAAAGCGATCATCCTGATCGATAGTTCGTTTGGATTCTTGTAAAAATTTAATGGGAAGAAAGCAGTTTCTTTTAAATTCTTAATCTCTTTAAAAGGCCCTGCGTTTATTGGTTTTTAAGAAAGTAGGGGTTTCGAACTTCTAAGACATCAGTATAATTAAAAGTACTACAGAAATAATTAGTTTGATATAGGTTGGATATATAAGTTAAATGAGTTGGTTCAGTAGAGTTAAACTTAACAAACTGTTAATACTAGCAGTACGCGCACGGCGTTGCCCGTGGAATCAGGAATTCAACAAAATGGGGAAAAAAACCCGCCCACAATGACATAAAAAAGTTCTGGAAAAAAAACAAAAGATACACATTATTGATCTTCCCGCTTATTTTTCTTCGCGATAATGACATTTCAACTGTAGAAAAACAATACAGAGTACGTTAATCCGAAACAATATTAAAAAATTGCAACGTGAAAATGATTATTATACTACAAGTAAAATATGCGAGACTTAAAAACGTTAAGACACTGCCGGCCCGTGGAATTAAGACTTAAAAAAAAAAAAAAAAACCCGCCCACAATGGCATGAAAAGTTTTGAAAACAAAATCAGAACGAAAGATACACATTATTGATTTTCCTGCTTATTTTTTTTTCGCGCTACAATACAGAGTACGTTAATCCAAAACAATATTACAAAATTGGAACGTGAAAATGATTATTATACAGAAAGCAAAATATATAATCGAATCCGAAAATAATAATCGAAGTAATTCATTCAGTTGAAGGTCATGACGTATCCTTCGCTCTGCACCGTTCAGCCAATCAAAATTGGCAGCAACGTTCCGAAGAAGTGCCGCGCGAGGAAACTCGTTAGAGGAAAAATATCTTTCAACTGACAAGGGAGAAATTAATTTAAAAAAAACGGGAAAAGATATTTTAACCATTCTTGTTTTGAATCTGACAGAACCGTTGCAGTTATAAGCTGAAAAAAATGAAAATAATAGTGTTATTAGAACGTTGGAAGCAGCAACTTTAAAAACAAAAATAAAATTTAGATGATAAAACTTACTATTTTTAAAAATTTTTCAAAATTCAGTAAATTACGTTAGACGTTCAAAACAAACTTCATTAGAACGAAAATTGTTCGTTCTATCCGGTGGTACGTGGATTGTTTTTCAACGATCCTTAGGAAAGATACTACGGCCGTAAACGTGCCAAAAATTACCCAAAGCAACACAAAACATTAAATAAAAAATTTTCTAGATTAAATTTTATAATTCCGGCTTCGAGGTGCATTGAGTCACCATTAAGACTACCCGTGTGCCAAATTTCATGCCTGTAAGTGCGATAGATGCGTCTGGACATCGCACACGCACTCAAGCATGGCCTTTTATGAGTAAGAAGAAGCTCTGAAAAAAACGTAAGCTTAATTATTCTCCATCATGCGTATGTTACTTGAATGAAAAACTTGCTTGGAATATTGTTCGTGGAATTTTCCAGAGAGCAATCATACAAAAAAAACTTGCGAAATCCTGCTTAATTACAGTAAAACTATTAACTGTCACCGTCCGGACCAGGGCTGTGACGGATGACCGAATGGACTCATAACAGAAATCTCTTAATACATGTGTACAGTAACATGATTTCACTGCTGGCTTGGAATGAAAATGAAAATAAAATAATTTAAAAGGGAATTATTCATACATATTGTATTTAATTTTACAAAACGATCAATGTAAAATTCTATGCAAGCGTAGCAATGTTCAGAAATGTGTATTTTAGTACTATAAACCTACATTACTGTGACGATGACGGATAACAAAAACTGGCGGTTAAACGAATGACGGTTAATCGACGTTTCACTGTAGATGATACATCCCGTCATTTTACTTCCTATTCAGAGTTCAAAAAAAAGAAAAAAAAAACCCAAAACGGTCAGCACGCTAATGTTTTTTAAATGGAATGGAGGGAACCTGTTATTCATTGTTGCACTGACTACAAACGAGGAAACATGATGATATCATATTGATGAAAAATGAAAGGTGAAAAATTTAAAACAATAAACAGTGTGTCTCATAAGTCAGAAAAATTAGGAAATCATATTAATCAAAATATTAAAAATTTTTGTCAGTATATTTATCAGATTATACGAAATATAAACATGTTCTATTCTGAAAATATTGCTAATTTCCAAGGCAAAATAGCTCAACAAAATAATCGTTTGGCTTTGAAAATATCTCGGAAAGTTTAATGCATTATTAAAGAATATGAATAACAGGAACTTTATTTTTTACATTTTTACTTAGAAAATTTTACTCGAAAAGTTCACAAACATTGTCTGAAACTTTTCTTGATCCAACTGCTTCGAACGAGGATGCGTTGAGCACTTCAGCATAGAAAGAAGGAATTTATTTACTCAAGCTTCAATTGTGATGGAGTTTGGAACGAACCCGACTGTGAAGCGTAAGCTTTCAATCCTATTCTTTTCCCGTTCGTTAATCGATTATTCAAAGAGTATTTTTCGCGGAAACGTAAAATTTACGCTTCTGAAGATGAGTGCATGTTATACAAATAGTTTATAGAGTTGCAGTTGAAAAACTAAATCAAAGAGGAACGCAGACGATTTCATTTTAACTTAGTTCCATTTTATTTATTGCTACTTTCTGTTTTCCATGCATGTTTTGAATGTATGGATGTATTGCGGAAAACGAAAAACTGTGCTGAATTTCATTTTTAGTGTGGTCAATTTCTACATCATTATCATAGTTTGGAAGAGATCTAACAACTGTGATTATAAGCCTTTTGTGGGAAATAATAAATTTCGAATCGTTTGAATGAATTTAAAATCTTTAAACTTAATTTAGGTTTATTTTTCCCTGTGATAAATGAATTCATTGGAATATTCGCATGTTATTGAACATCCAGCTGCACAAGATTGCATTGAATATTTTTATAGTGGAAGAGTATGGTTATTAGCGTTAAAATAATTTCTCATCGTACTTAAAATGTTTTGAACTTTTAATTTGTTGCATTTCATAATCTCTTTATGAATTAAAAAAAAGAAGAAAGCCCTTCCTAGCCAAATCATCACCAGTGCTTTTTTTGGTTATAAAGTACAAAACGTGATCACATTTACACATCTCAGCAATATATCATTCATGGAATAAGTACTTTTTAATAAGGTCCATCGAGCCTGTATAAAACTCATTTATACCGCAGAGGAAATTATGGTGAATTTGAAGAATTTAAATTTAACACGACATAATTTTTCAACGGGCAAAGAATGTTTTAAGATTATATTTGACTAAAGAAAATCTTTCAAATATAGTATATTATTTGGATAAGTGCGAAATTTGGCTTTTCTAGATTAAAAGATTTGAACAATAAATGACTGTGACTAAATCGTCTTGTGGATGCCGTCCAATAAGCAGGATTAAAAAACAAAGCTCTTTATTTTACAAACTTTCTAAGCAAAGAAACGTAGCACAAGTATTGAAACAGTGCTTTTAAAAATTCACAACAGAGATTACCAATAAATCTGAAACATAGAACTTTCAAAATAGCGGCCAATGTCTTTTCAACTCACCAGCGGTCCTGCTGATCAAAATCCAACTAACTCCTCTTGAGAGCTTGCTTTTGTACTTCTTCAACCGGAAGTGACGTCATTACGACGGAAGTGACGTAATCTCCAAAAAGTTCATGAAGCCAGTAGAAATAGGTTGACAGTTCAAGGTCTTTCTAGAAAATTCCTTTTGTCGCCAAGACGCCAAAATGGTCACCAAGATTACCATCTCAGGGAAACAACTTTATAGCTTTGTAACATAACGGTTTTTTTGTCACTGGAAAACAGTGGTTGTGATAGTGTAAATTGAGTTTCTGCTACTAGATCAACAATTCTAAATTTACATTAGGGGAAAAAATAAACTAACAATTAATTTCTTACGGAATAAAATAATGGTTTATTTCTTGAGACGAGAAGAATTTTGGGGATGTATGAAACTCTTAGGCAGTGGTATAGTCGCAAAATAAGCAGTGCCGGGACGCTCTAAAAGCAGTACTGGAGTGCTCTAAAACTCTAGTCTTGACCCAAGGTCTAATTTCTAAACCATTACAGACAGGCACATACTTTCAGCTGAAAAAATGCTTTGAATGACGTGCAAATTTATTTTTGGTTTATGTTAATTGAGCCAATAAATGCAGAGCTAAAAATAACTAAATCTAAATTTTTGTATAGTTCCTTTATAAACCAAAAATTCTATTCTTCTACAGCCAAAACTGACCGAGCTTTGATTTTGAATTGAAAGGGGAGGTAATGAGCATTGGATTCCAACAGTGGCGGCGATCGGGTTGAAAAAGAAGGGGGTGCAAAAAAAATTATAGACATCTAAAAGTACTCGGAGTAAGGGTAGACAACAAAATGTAAAACTTTTGCGACATTATTAGCTAACTTTCCCGGGAATTATTGCTTTTTAATAATTCTTAGTTTTAGGCACCTAAAATGAAAAAAAAAAAAAAAAAAAAATCGGCCAAAAGTGGGCACCCCCTTGCCCTTCCCGATTTGTCGCCACTGGATTCCAGCAAAGTCCGACTAATTTACTGGAAGGAATTTGCTTTCCTCTTTCTTGGGCTTTTCCCTTCCTCTCCGAAATATTCTTTTTAAGTCAGAGTAAAATTTATTTAGCTTTTTTCAGCGGTTTGATTTTCGTACGATTAGAACAAAAAATGCATTAAATTTTGAAAGACAATGAAAACTAAGCATGGTAAATCTATTAGTAAGTCCATGGAATCTGCATTAAATGAAAAAGAAATTATTTATTTATTGGGTGTCCAACAAAGGACTCCCTGATTTTAAAATTAAATAGCTCAGCAATGGAAATTGATAGAATATTGAAACCTATGGTACTACCAAACTACAGCATACAGCGCCACCTCCTGGGAGAATTTGTAACAAATTCTGAAACTTCTGTTTCATATTTTCGCGGATTTCAAATTAAATACACTATTGGTTTCATTCTTCTATCGATCTCCTTTGCCAAGTTATTTTGTTTTAAATCCGGGGAGTCCTTTGTCGGGCACCCTGTCAAATTGGCATTAAATCAATTATAATCGGTAGCAACTTGCTCAATGGACAGCATTCAAACCAAACTCCAGTTATCGTGTTCATCGGCGCATTCATTTCATAAATGCAATCCGAAAATTGATCAACTTGGAAATCGTGCATATTTTAAACTAGCCGCCTTCGGTGACCAACTTGATCGCCTGAAATAAAATTTCAACTGAATCTCTTATGCATAATTTTATATCCACGGTTCCCTTAACAAAGTAGTTTTAAACTTCAAATTGCTACAGACATTTAACCCGTATTCTTTTCGTAGCCTTGCACTTGTTCTGTTCCTTGTCTACATGAAGGTAAAATACGCATTTGATTTCAACATTAAATTGGCGCGGCACATCTGCGTCCAGCAGCATGCTAATTGGCTTAAAACACGCTGATAAAAAGAGTCAAAACATAGCAGCGTTAATCTTTCAGTTTACTGAATTATTTCATTATATACTTACTATCTCTTATTATTTCAAGGAAACTGCAGCAGGAATCAAAGGCTATGTGCGATCAATAAAGGCTCGCGCTGCATGTTGTTTGAATTGATTTCAGTTACTTAATTAGTATTTTCAATTAGTGGAAAACTATTTAGTTTATTACGTAAATAAGCTCAAAAGCAGCTATTCTGAATCTGTGGAACACCCTTAGCGATGTGCGATGACGTAAAAATAAGTTTAAAAAGCAGTAATTAGTGAAAGCAAAACAGGAAAAGATGAATCGTATTGAAAATGTTTTTGAGTATTATTTTGTTAAAATCGGGAGATCTTTGATAAGGAAATGTTTATGTGTGTGTAGGTAGAGGGGGGTAAAAACTAATATAGGAAGTTTGATCCTTAATATTGTAAGACAGAGAGAATCACTAGTTAAAATAAATGTTAGGTAAGTTATATAAGAACAATTTTTAAGAAAACGCACTTTTATTAATGCACTAAAAGGTAGAAGCATTTTTATTTTAATAATTTTCTTCCTTTCAGTTTTAATTTATAAATTATTATTATATGTAATACGGTATCTTGAAATTAATTTTTCTCAAACTCACTACAGATGGCGCCATTGCTATAAAATCCAAATTTAATTAAATGAGTAGATTAACTGATAGTTACGCTCTTCAGACATGACACATTTCCGCGGAAACGCGGATTTCCGCTTTTTCGGCATCGAATTTTATCATTCTTGGGATCGATGCAAATCTGCATTAAAATTTTTGTTAATGTGGGGGGCTTGCTCACGCAAACAAAAACTGTACGCCGTGTGAAAATTTTGTGTATGGCTCTAAAGCGAAAGAGTTTCGAATTCATAAGATTTTGCGTAATCCTGTCGAAAGCCGTTCAGCGTCCGAGTTATGTATCCGCGCTTTGGGGTCAAAGTTTAGCATTGGGAGGAATGCCTGAAGCTTGTATTCTTTTCTTTCTCGTTTCGTCCAATCGTCTTTCGTTCCATTCAATCAGAATTCATTCCGAATTCTGATTGGATAGAAAATCAACCCACGAATTTCTTCCGATCCGAATTTCGTCAGAAAAAAAAGATTGTTAGCTCTCCGTGAAGAAAGCCATTTTATTTTTGCGTTCTTTTTAACATTCTTTTCTTCATTTTTGTTAGTTATTTCGATTTCATTTTTGTTAGTTTTCGTTCCTTAACGTTTGTCTATCAACACAGACATGACACACTTGTGCGGTTAGTTTAGTTTAGTTTAGTTTAGTTTAGTTATATTAACGTCCCGTTTTGAAGCAACACGAGGGCTATTTTGGGACGGACCTCATAATTTTGAACCTCGGTCAGATGAAGAGGACGACACCTGAGCTGGCACCCCCCTCTCCACCCCAAAGCCGAGACCTTTCCACTAGGCCACCGCGGCCTCACACACTTGTGCGGAGACGCGGATTTCGGCGTTTTCGGTATCGAATTTTGTCATTCTTGGGATCGATGTAAATCTGCATTAAAAGTTTTGTAATGCGTTGGGGGAGAGGAGGGGTTGCGCTCACCAAAGACGTGAATAGCACGAAAAAAAACTGTGCGCCGTGTGCACATTCAAATTAATGTAATATTTTATAGATAACAGATCAGAAAGAATGTCTATTGACACGTATTCTTCAATTTAGAGTGTTAAATACAAAATGATGAGCTAAAAGTAGTCTGCTTTTGAATATTTTAGAAAAAATATTTTTGCGTGATGCTATTGATAGTAACGTGCAAAAATTTAAGGTCATCAGGCAAATGGTACTAGGAGGAACTTAATAGTAAGAAAATAGCTATGAGAAAAAATAAAGAAAAACTCCCAATCAAAGAAAGAGAGCAAAATTTAGAAAATGAAGGAAAATAGCAGACTGAAGCATAAAAGAAAGCTTGAACTGTTAGATCAAAAAATGAGAAACAAAAGTCTTAATAATTATGTATAATCAAAAAGAGTTTTCATAGGGCCATATTTTTTAGTGAGATAATTTTTACCATAGTTTTTATTTTAACAAATCTTTATACGTAATTCATTTTTCACCCATTAATTTTCTTTTAAATAATAATTCTACAATATTTTTAATATTTCAAGCACTTTTTATATAAATTTATTAATTTATTGTTCAATTAATCATACTTATTTTACTTCTCGGTGTTTACGTTTGATACGATTCCGTATTTATGAAGTTCAGCTGTTTTTGTTCCAAGCCTGTGTCATGTCTGTAAAATAGTATATTGCCATCGAGAACACATACAATTAAAGAAAATTCTACCACAACAGGAAACGAGTTTAAAATCGATTGCAAAATAACATTTTTACGAACATGAAACGAATCAATTTCAATAAAAGTATATAAAAATGGTATTTATTTATTTTCATTTCACAAGCGCATACAAAACAGCTTTTTGCAGATATAGTTTCGAAAATTCCTTTAAAAAAATATCAACATTAAAATATCTTGTTATACAGAAAACTTAGGCCAGAATGTGTTTAAAAAGTAACATTTTACTGTGAAATTGAACAAATGTTTCATTGTTAACCTTTTTTCTAAATAAAAATGATTAAGATCATCTTTTACTTTGATATTATAAAGTTTAAAAACACATTCTGTCCCCTGAAATTCTAACCAATAGCTATCGAAAATTTAAAGAAAATACCATCAATTTTAGAAGAATCCATTGACGAACTTCAGACAAAATTTTAAAAATGGTATTAAATTCGTATTATTTTTACACAAATATTTCATTCCAAATTGTAAAAATATGTCAGTTTATGGTAACATTTCTCTACGCAAAATAACCATGAAGATTTCACGGAAAATAAAATAGAAATCCATTCACTCATTTGTTTTGAACTCCAGTAATGCCAATCATAGCAAAAGCTTGATATCAAGGCTTTTTAAATTATTATACACCGAATTGTGAAAAATATTATTTAAATTCAGTTTCCATTCGAAGTCCATTCCTCTAAGAGAACTAAAACAATTCAATTCTGTGGGATGCATGAATGCATCTCTGAATATATTTGAAAAGCTTTGTTTTAATGCTCCATCACTAGTCCTTGCCCTATCCGTCATCTTACAATACCCAAAATTTCGTTTCCGTGAGAAATATTTCATTGAGAATATGGAATTTCGAGTTGAATCCATTCTGAAAGAGCGATGTCTCCTTCCTTCGGAATAATAAATCATTCTGTGGCATGTTTATGGAGAGAGGATAATATTTCCTGTGTGTGATATCCAATCTTGGGAACTGAAACATATGTGATGTTAGGGAAAGAGACACGTAATTTTGAATTTTTCTTACAAGGAAAAAATGGCGCTTTCTGGTGTCTTTTTCTTGGCATAAAAATCTTTTGTTCTATTAGTGTTTTGCCGCTGTCGCAATAAGAATATAGTATGACTTTTTAATGCTTGATACTTGAATTATATGTATGCAAAATAAGTGGTGGGAAAAGATAGCCATTCCACTCTCTGCAGTTCTTTTATTATGCCGTCTTTTGTAAGAAGTTAATTTGCGAAATTATATCTGAATTTTATGCAGTGCGTATTTATAAATTTTATCAACACATTTTGACAGTTCTATTGCAGAATCTTGTACAGGGTGGCGAAAGAACCTGGAAATCAGGGAAAAATCGGGGAATTTTATTGATCGGGAAAAGTCAGGGAAATTCGTAAAAATATCAAAAAATTAGGGAAAATTAATCGTTACTTGAGTTATTATCTATAAATTAGTATCTTATGTCTAGCATTATTTGTGATAATAAATGGAATTTTTAAAAAAATACTTATATTCATTTATAAAAGCAAAAGTTTTTGATTAGAGCTCTTAATTTCTTATGATTTGTTAAATAATAAAGATTTGAAGTAATATTTTGGCAGTTTCTCTCGTTTAAATCTTTGCTAAAATATATATTATTAGGTACATATAATTTTACTTTTTTATATTTATGCTGCAATATGTTATTCTGGTACTCATGAAAAGGGCACTAATTAGTTATTGAACTGTTTTAAAGTTTTGAGCAAAGATCATAGTTTTGAGCAAAGATCATAATAACCTTTAC
Source organism: Araneus ventricosus (assembly GCA_013235015.1). Lineage (NCBI taxonomy): Eukaryota > Metazoa > Arthropoda > Arachnida > Araneae > Araneidae > Araneus > Araneus ventricosus. The sequence continues at coordinate 13,163 of BGPR01017842.1, read as the reverse complement.
TCATAATATAATTTGTCTTGTATTGCAAAGAATAGTTTTAATGTTTCTTAGAATTCTCATGCAGTTTTAGAAGCAAAATATTTTTTTTTAAATTTCCTGTATTTTTTATAAATAAGAAATGTAATATACTGTTTTATTAGATTTTTTAGGATGTTCATTCCATTTTTTAAAATTAAATTTCACAAAAATATTTTTTCATGTTAAATAACTGGTAAAAGTGTTTTTAAAAATGTATATTGTAAACATAGAGTGATTCTGAGTAGGGAGAAAGCCAGGAAACTAATATAATTAGTAGCCGTAAATCAGGGAAATGTTGTAAGTTTAGTCAAGGAAATTGTTTTCACAGTTTCTGTAGGGACCCTGTTGTAGTAGTTATTAGTCAGAATGAGGAAAGGAAAGAACAAACGCTCAGCAGAACGTTTAGTGGCAGTAATTTTTGGGTTTTCAAAAATGAATTATGGGAAAAATAAATTTTGTTCGAATTTTATATCAAATTTATCTCTCGATAGGAAGATGATACAAATTCAAGAAATGATCATCGCAATTATTCGAAATACCAAATATGAATGGACCAGAAATGAAAAATCTTTTAAATACATTCAGCCGAGTAAAGATTATGTCATTATTTTGACACTTTTTGTTTGTATCACATTATTTTGTTTGATTTCGGTCGCGCTGGAAAAGCGCCTTCTTACTTTATGTTTAAATTTCATTGCTAACGTTTTATTTTTTGCTATTGTATTACTTTTTGCTCGCATGTTTTTATGTTTAAGCACTGAAAATTCCGTTTTCTGTTTGCTTAAAATGTATAGCGACAGTTATTTAAATTTCAGTTACCGGCATCCCTTTTGGAAGATTTGCTATGAAAAATTCCAGTACATTTGAAAGATTTCGCACAAATACTTCTGGTTTAAAAATATTCTTAAAATAAATTCCACAAAGACCAGAAAATGCAATCGAGTTCCATATATTCCATTCCAGGGACGTCAATCATAGCAGAACTTCCATATACAAGACGTTTAACTTGTATACACTATACCTTAAAAATGTTATTCAAAATCAGAATTCAATTCCACCCACAACACAACTCAAACAATTCAGGATTTATCTACGGGTAGAAAGAATATGTCTGAATTCCCTTGTTACATTTCTCCGAAACTATTAGTTACGTGTTCAGTTATCTCGCTAAGTTCGATTTCGCCGTAAATATTAAATTCCGCAGATGGAATTTCGGTATGAATATATTTGAGAGAGATATAACTGCGTGTTTCAAAACAATAAATCATTCCGTTGCATGTTTATGGAGAGAGGATAATCTTTGCTGTGTGTGATATTCAATCCTGGGAACTGAAACATATGTAAGGCTATGGAAAGAGACACAGAATATTGAATTTAGTTTGCCTCGGAGATGGCGGTATTGTTATCTTTCGTCTAATGGAAAACTGTTTTCTTTGTTTAGCTTTGTCCCGATAGCACCTAGAATGAGGTAACGAGATGTTGAATTTCGTATTATTACATATAGTTTTGAATAATTTCTTTCAATATAATATAATTCTTTTTATCTATTTAGATCTTGAGGTCGGAGAGTAGGCAGTCGAATATTTAATGCTGAATGCTCATTTCTTCAATTCAATTTCTTAATATTTCATAAACTAGACAGGTTGCTGGAATATGGTCAGCATTTGAGAGAAATGTGTAATAGTAACTTTAGCAATGCGCTTTATAATCTAGCAAGAAGATTTCATAACTGCACCAGTAATTTTAAGATCTTTTTCCTTCTTTCTTTCGTGTTTGAGAACAAATCAGCGGGAGTGGTCTCCCCTAAACGTTCTCGTATACTTTCCCAAAAAGGTCCTGTTTCCCTTCGCCCCCCCCCGCGGGGATAGAACAATTCGAACATACACTAACCCAGAATCCAATGACTATCAGAAGGTTTTTCATTGTAGATTATAGTCATTGTAAAATATTTACGTAAAAAATCAAATTCAAAGAGGTGCGTACCGATTTTCCACTCTTACTGTCTCAAGGACAAGTGACGTAATCATTTAGCGTGGACAGGGATTGCTACCAGAGATTGCTACCTATACGCATGCGCATGGAGTTCGTTTCAAAAGTAAACAAGTATGCGATTATACATACCGACAGACAGTCAACCCGTTGACGGATTTCGTCCAAAATTTTATATGGACCTTCATTCCTGATGATAAAATTGTGTACCAAATTTTATCCATCTAGATACTCAAGTTTTTGAGTTATAGTGCTCGCATGACCGCTGACAGACAGACAGGCAGACTTCCGTAGACGGATTTTGTCCAACATTTGATAGAAATCTACAAATTATGTGTAAAGATCACATACCAAATTTCATCCCCATAGCTCTAATAGTTCTCGAGTTATCGTGTTCACAGACAGACAGACATGATTCTAAAATTGTGTTTTTCGGACTCAGGGAGGTCTAAAACGTGGAGATTCGTCAAAATCTCGAGTTCGAATTTTTTGACGATTACAATACTTTCTCTTTGTATACTTCGTATACGAGAAAGTAAAAATGAATATTAGGCTTTCTTCTTATTTTTTTTTCTATTTTTATCCATTTAACAACAAATATCTCGTCATTAGCTTTTGTCCGTGAATGTATTTTTAAACTTTGTAGTGCTTTTGTAAATCTCTTTTTAATGTTGGAGGCATGGACTCCCCAAGCTACCATCTGTTAACTGCTATGAAAAATAATCAAGAAAATTTACATTCCAAAATCTGTATTTCCTGTCTGAGAAACAGGTTGGAATATAACCGAACACATTTAGTTAAGGAATACTTTCGCAAGCATGCATTGAAGATGTTGTTGTATTATTTTCAACGAACACTACTACTCATACTGATAGTACTTTTTAAAAAATATAATGTTCATTAAAATACTAAATTTAGCTAGTTAGAAAAAACATGCTCCCATAGCGACCACTTTGTAGAGACTGCGATGAAATGCTGTTACAATTTTTTTCTTTTTTCTTACTGTAGGCATTTTTGTAGACTTCCCTGAGCATCTACCTTAACAACATAATGTTAACAAATTATGATATGCACTTGTTTTAATTTAACTATTAAACGCGTTTACTCTTTAAGTTTATATTCATTTTCAGTTCGCATTTCTTTAAAACTGTAGGAAACATACAGTTGAGGAATTTCTTGACCAAAACGTAATCTAATAATGCAACCTTCCAGATGCGTGCCGAAAATTCAGAAACATTTTTCAAAGCCGGATAGAATTGCGATGCAAAAGGCTTGACGGTTGTTTTCCTTTCACAGCGACTTGAGGGAAATTTGACGGAAAATTTAATAATGAAGAGAGTTTTCTCTTTTAAATTTGTTCCGTTTTATGGGAGTTTCTTTCTTCTGATTCCACAAATTCTTGCTATTTAATTCTCTTAATTATTTCGAAAACGGAAGAAAATTATTGACATAAGCTATACTGCAGAATTAAAATCTCATACAGTTTTCAGAAGATGTTAATTGGAATCTAAAACAACAAATTTGCGAAAAGTAATTCAGACTTATTGAATACAAAAGTGGTACTTGAAAGTACCTCTATCTCCTAAGTAAATAAAATAAATTTATTTCTTATAACTTAGTTTTCTTAGTAAAAGAACTAGACATTAAGAAAGATTTTTTTCCCTGAAAATAAAATCGTGACCTGTATTTTATGTAATAAATATCTTAATTCATAAAAAAATTAAGTTTATTCAAGAATATATGAAACTTAAAATCAAACCATGAAAAATAAATAAGCATTTGACCTTAAATATTTACATTAGTTATTGGAAATTCATTATTGTAATGAATTTCACAGATTAATTGGAAAGTAATTATTTGTGTAAAAATTAGACAGCATTTTTTTCAAGACGCTTTGTGTTTTGAAGAGCCCCTCAAACAAAAGATACCCAATTATAAGTTAACCAAAAACGAATACTTCTTCGCGTTTAAATTTAAAATGCACACAAGAAAAGAAATATAGTGAATTATGCGAGATAAATTAAATATGTAAACATTTTCTTTGGCTTCGCTCCTGCATTTTACTCGTTATTCTCAAGGGGTTTTCTTTGAAAGAGGTGTTTCAATGTTGCTTTTAACGTTGGAACCCTCATGAAATGATAGCGGGCCTAGTTTTAAGGTCTCGGCAGCGCGTCCACAGTATCGTATTCACTTTCGTCTACTTCTTTTATTTGAAAAAAAACCCGAATAAATAATAATTAAAAATTCCTTAATGAATCCTTTGAGGCATAAAGTGTCCGAATTAAAATTAATTAAGAAGTGAGATAGGAAAGATCCTTCTTTATTATTTTCGTATAGTTTTGTGGTACCGAACACTTTTTACTTTCGAAATGGGAAACTATCGACTGCGTTCGAACATTTCCAGTTATTTATTTATTATAAGTGTTTATTATGCAGTTTGTTTTCGGAGGAAACAAACGTTTAAATGTGAATAAACAAATTTTAGGAATGATTACATTTTGAAACTACTTTTTTTGATAATTGTGTATTTTATTGATTTTAAGCTATACTTAATTCAATGAGGTCTTACTCGAAGTCAAATGTGTGCAAAAATAGTTTTTTAAGCTAAGCGAAGTTATTTAATACAAAGTTTTTGTAAGAAAATTTTATCTTAGGAACATATCTGATAGCTACCTGATTCACAATTAATTCTAGGTACTAAATGCACGCGTCTGGAACGGGGATTTCCAACAATATAAATTATAAAATCTGTATCCTCGCAACTTTTAAAGATCATAGCAAGGATTTGTTAACCACTCCGACGCTCCATTCTTTTAACATTAAATACTGCAAAGTAGACGAATAGTGCACGGAGAAGATTTTGTAGGATACTATGAGGGAAATCAATTGGCAATTGACTAAAAAAGCCTACTTGTGAATGAACGGCGAAGTGAAAATTATGAGCTCACAATATTTGTTCGGTTTATTTAACGATGACGTGTCCCAAACACACGGTGGATCTTTGGTGGGTCGGGTCTCGAAACTTGTACCCTCCAGTGCTGAAACCGAGACCTTATTACCGGGCCATCGCGAAGGACCAAGATTCGAGATTGCGAAGTCCGGCAAAAATGGATGTTGAAAATAGAATGATGATCTAACGAAAGAAAATCATTCAAAAGCCCATTTATTTATTTTTTAAAAAAATATTTTCGAAGGTTTTAATTCGGTGTTCTGGCTCACCCACAAATAAAAAAAAAAATTGCTAATCACTTCAGAAAAAACAAGTTCTGCTTGAGTATAGAGTATCCTCTCATAGATGACGCAAAAAGGAAAACGAGGAAATAATAGTGATGTTAAAAAATGTCATGCTATGAAAATTCCGGCTGTGTGGTATTACATAGAGTGCATAATGAGCATAGAAGGAAAGAATGACGTTTTCCTCTATTCGGGGAGCTTCACATAATTATAAAGCAAAATGATTGTACTAGCACTAGCATAAAATTATTTACAATTTTACTGGAATGAATTGGAAACAAATGTTGCTCATTAAATTCAACTATAGTAAAAAATGTATAATGTTTGTCTCTCTACAAAATGCAACTGAATATGCGAATTTCAGTCTGAGATAGGCTTAATGGCATTGTTTTAAAGTGCGTATTTCAATCCTTGAGAAATAAAACTTTCACACAGAGGAATTAATCATCCACCAATGCTAATTTTTTTCACTCTCATCAGTGAAAAAACATTTAAAAAGACGCGTTTCGCTTGATATATTATGAATCGATATTAATCGATTGTTCATCAGATCTGAAGACTACTTCTTTTGGAAAAACTACCTGATTTAAATATTGGATTTCCGTTCTTGGACGAATGTTTCAGGAAGAACTTACTCTTGCAAAAGAAATTTAGATCGATAGTTCCTGTTTAGATTCTTATAAGATTTTAATCGGAAGAAAGAATTTCCATTTAAATTTTTAGCAGGTTTAAAAGGCCCCATGTTTACGGTTTTTAAGAAATTGGTTTAGTTGCCGTCTGCTAAGGCTTTAGTTTAATTAAAATTACTGCCGAAAGTATTAGTTTAGTGAAATGATTTTGAATAGAGTTGGCGTTGAAACTTTATTAATACTCAATGAGAAAATCTAAAAACGCAAGCCATACATGAGTATTTTTTGTAACTGAAAAATGCCAAGGCAAATTGACTGTACACATTGAACATACAGTTTTTGAAGTTTAAGATGGTGTAAAATTTATTCAAAAGCATCAAAATCAATCAACGGAATAAACAGTGAAAACTCTTCAGTTAGAAGGTTAATTAATTAATTCATTAATTATTTCGTTTTCCTGATGGCAATCGAGAACATCTGGTTAAAAAACATATAGAACAAGCACTTTTTACCACACATTATATGTGACATCCTTATGTGGATGTATAAGGGTATGGCTAGAAGTAAACTGGAAGAATGCTTTAAAACCTTTTTAGTTTTGATATTTTACGATTTTGATATAATCACCTTCAACTTTCCGTACAAATTTTCTACTGTTTGAAACAGTGTTTCAGGTCATTTCCTGAAAACCCTTTCATCACTTCCGTCGCTTTAGCTGTTACTGCGTCAACAGTCTCAAATCTAGTTCCTTTCAGTGCTAACTTGATCATGGGAAACAAAAAGTCACACGTGGCGAGATCAGATGGTTAGAGTTGGCGTTCTACGATAGAAATTCTATTCTTGACCAAAAGCATCTTGACGGACACAGAATTGAGGGCTGGGGCATTCTCCTAGTGAAGAAGCCATGATTTGTTCATATCAAGTCGTTTCCTCGAACGCGTTGACGTAGAGTGGTAAGGACACTTGTGTGTCCCGCCGTTTGAATCAATGTCTTACACTCCATGGGGAGGTTGTGTCGGCGTGGGCAAATAAATAAAAATAAAGCACACTTTTATAATATTGCTGGACGACAGTTTGACCTTCAGGTACCCAATCAATGTGATAATTCCCTTCTGATTTTGGAAAACTGGTCGAACTTGATCAGACCCGTTAAACCAGTAAAAAATTAGTGTTCACGACAAGCACTCATCTGTGTGCATTCGTTCCAACAATGAGTAAGATTTGTCATGTATTTCCTAAGTTAAAAGAGTAATTTGTCAATACACTGCTACTTCTCAACACGTAGCATTTCCCCTACTCGAAGAACGTAAACGAATCGCCTCTAACGAAGATTACAACATGGATGTAAGAGTTTCATTTTAAGAGAGTTTTTTTTTAACCTTAACTTTTGTTTCAACAAATATTTATCTTTTTAAAACTTTTATAAGTAATTTATTTTTATAAATAACAAAAATTTTCATGTACTATAAGGATCTACTTCCATAGTTTGAACCAAAGACATTTGTGATATTCTTTGGAAATAATTAGCTTAAAATAAAACAAAATTGTATTGGGCTGTATTTTTAAATCTCCGGGATAGAAAATAAGTATTTATATAGTCTTATATTTATTATCAATTTAAGGGAGAAGAGTTAAAACAGAGAAAATTTTCACCCGTACTACCCAGAGTCATTCCTTCTCATGGTGTATCCAATATGGCCGCCGCTCCCTGACAGTTACTTCAATTGCGACAATGGCGGGAGTTCCTTCATGTTATTCATACCTCCATGGGCTACAACCGAATGCAACGTTATAAAACTTCCGTTTGTAGCTCACCTGCTTGTTGTTCCGCTGTAACCATAAACAACCCGGTTATTTTCTAGCTACCACGCATTGTATGTTAACCTTCTGAGTGCCGAATTGTTTTTAATTACTATTTAGGTGCAACGTTTGAAAATATGTTCAAATGCCGTTGAACCAAGCGACTTGTTATTTACAATCAGGGCTTTATTAGTATAATATGATTCAACGTTTTAGAAGTACTAAGTAAACCCATTCGCAGGATGTAGCAGAAAACAGACTAGATAGTCAGAGGGTTAAAAAGTTGAAAGGAGAAAACGCCAGATTCTTAACTCACCTGATAAATCATTTTACTTCACATCAAATGTTTCTCTTTAAAAACGAGCTTGTTCAAAAGGTAACGACAAAGTTAGAATTAATGTGAAATTCATTTTACTAAGTTGTATTTTTAAAGAAAACGGCGGAATACTTTTTAATAAAGTAATCCAGTTTTAATCTCTTTCAAAAGAATTCTTATAAAAGTGTTTTTATCTTTGAAAGTAACTTTTTAAAACAAACTTTTCACTTTATTCGGTATAAATTAATCAAAGAAATATTTTCTTTCATTTACCTGAGCTAAAAAAAATCTCTCTCTTCTTTTCTCCCTCTTTTAGAGCTTTTTAATTAAGTTCAAACGCATTTCTTAAATATCTTCTTTCACTGGAAATTGGTTGCATTTTTTTTCCTTCACCATAATTCTATTTTTTTCTATCGAAAGCCTGAATTTGTTTTTTGCTTCAAGCGTTATTTCCAGAAAATAAATTCTTTGGCTTCGAAAATCGTTTCGCTGCAACGTGGAAATATCATTGTAGATTTTTTTTTTGTTATTTTACTTATCTCATTAAAAACATGTCTTTTAATGCTGAATGAGTTCCTATTAATTCATACTGAGTATATTTATATATTTTGAACAATAATTTCAAATTGTTTTAGTAATGCGGGCCTGTAAAATATTTATGCTAAAGCAAACATAAAATGAAAATTGAAGCGATTTTTGTAGATTGAGTCTATATAAAGTCACTCACTGACTCATCACCGAATATCCCGAACCACTGAGACTAGAAACTCGAAATTTGGCAGGTATTTGCTTCTTGGGTAGTAGGTGCTCACTAAGAAAGAATTTTTCGAAATTTTAATTAATTAAAAATTACTCTAAATTTAAAAGTTTTTCCGCAATAACTTCGGAGAATATTATCGCATAAAAACCATTTTTACATTCTTTTAAAGTTAAAAAAAAATGAATTTTTCAATGATACCAATTCCATTTCCATACGAGATTCTGTTTAATTTTAATAAATTTTTGAAAGTATTTTCAAACACCATCCCCAAGAATGTTTTTATTGTTATCGCCTTTCTTGGAGCATAAAGCGGAAGAAGTCTTTCATCGATTGAAAAAAGAAAGAAAATATTATTAACTGATAACTGATGATGGCGAGTTGCGTTTTGAAAGTTATTCTCGTCGATACTTTGAGACGTAATTTGATAAATCGTTTTGTAAATTATTTATAAATAGGCGTTCTGTCTTCGTACGTATTTGTGTAATCAAGAAAATATATGAACAGATGAAAGGACTTTTATCACGAGCAACACGGTACCAATAATGCGTTACCGCGCGCATCAGCTAGTGAGCATATTTTATTTATCGATGTTAACGATTTATGTTTGAAAGTATTATTGCTCCTTATATATGCTTACTCGTTGAAAAACAGTATTTTAGTGAAGTAAGATAACATTAGTCTACAAATTTGTTTTTAGCATTATAAACGAAATTAACTATTTTCCACTGATTCCACGGGGTCGGAGTTAAAAAAATAATTGTAAAAAAGCTGTAACACACAATTTTTGTTATGGCTTGAAGTAAGTTATCAGTAAGCAGTTAGTAAGCAGAAAAACCAAAATTATCTTTTAATTACTTATTATTTGGATACTTCTAAAGGGAATGATGAATTCAATATAAAGATAATTTTGGTTTCTCCATGATACAATAGCTACGACAAAAATCGAAATCCAAACTGAGCGCGCTCCTATGACATCATTCGGAAGCAAGCGAAGTCACGTGACGCTGAGATCCAATGAAAAGCGACCTCAATCCAAACCATAGCAGGATCCGTAAATATGCAGTGCAAAATGTCCAAAATTTGGACTGAGTTCATTTGAACTCTGAAACCTCCAGATTTAAAACACAATTTCGTTTTCTATTCGTATACATTTCTATTCTTAAAGATAAAAACTCCATTTTATAAGTACAATTTGAAGTTCTGATACTTAATATGTAGAACGCTAATAAACGTATTAACCCTCTGAGTTCGGGGTTTTTTAAAACAATATTTAGATGCAACATTTGCAAGCGTATTCAGATACCGTTGAGCCAAGCGAGTTATTTAAATGCAAAGGCTTAATAGGTAGGAAAATATCCAAACGTTATGAAAGTTAACACATTAGCCTGTGAAAATCGCAGGATGCAGACGAAAATATACTTGCTTCCAACCCCCGGAAATCGCGGAATACGCAGTCAGAGGGTCAAAAACTCTAATACATGAAATGATAGTGACTTGCATCTCGGTGTTAACAGGAGCTGATGTTATTAAGGGTTTTACTTGTGTGATGACTGATGGATTTACTAAAGTCCCGAACTATTGTGGATCAGATCTTGTCATTTTAAATCTTGTTCGGATGACGAAGATGACACCTGATCTTTTGAGTTCTAGCTTCTTAATGATTTATTGATTGTTATTTTTTTTTTATTTAATACCGAGTAAAAATGTAAAATTTGTTTCAAAATGTTATATGAAAACATTTAAGAATGCAGAATTTGTATGCCGGCCGGTTTATTAACTGTCTCTTTAATAGTAGCTCGAATGTAATTCTAAAGTTCACTAGTCGCCTACGGCGACCATCTGGATCGCCAATCTTATATTAATAGTAATACTATATTTACGGGATTAATAAGTGATATTGTGCACACTGACACAAAGTAACTTCATATCTGTAAAGTATTAAAACTGAAAAAATCCATTTAACAACTTATCATAACTCATATGAGCAACACATCCCAGGAGACTCACCCTTCAACTTTTTTGCGCTACAGTGCACACAGACTATGTCCGTTTTTCAATATACTGTTGGAAAGATGTAATGTCGCTTTCCTGCCTCTATAGACTTATAGTCGGGGAGGGAGTTTTACAGGGCTAAGTATGGAGTGACGGGCATCGGTCATTCCGGGGCCCCTGACCTTGGCGACCATTTTGGCGACTTGACAACAAATTTGGTGACCTTGGCGACAAATAGATGATTCCAGAAAATGCGACCCTTTTCTCGATACCTCTATTAGGAAAGGGAATACGCTTGAATATACGAGAAAACTCCATGTGACGTCACGGCCTGTCGTAGAGAGTATATAAGGACCGCGTTTGGATCAGAGAGAGTAGTGTTGATCCATTGGGAACGACTTTAGTGTTTCGTCTGCAATGCGAGCTAGAAAGCTGGTGAGCTGAGCGCTATTGAAAGTGCTGTTATTGTCGTTATTAGTTATTTGCTGACTGTTTGTGTTGCTAAATATTAAAGTGCTGAACTGTTATTATCCGTGAATTGTTGCCTGTTTACATTGCTTATGTGTGCAAGAACTATTGTTTCATGTACCTGTGCTACGTGTTTTCCTGCATATTTGTGAATAACGCGAGCATCACGCTGTTCTGGGGTTTCATACGTCCGCATTACTTCTCTCTTCTGGTTTTCGGATGAACTTGTCCGATAGACTGTCTTCTTTTTTTACGGCGTATTAAATTCGAATGCTTAGCTATTTTAAAAGCGACGTTCTATATCTCTTGCAAGTGCAAACTGGTCTTCACCCAAGCAGGGGAAAGGGCAGTTGTGTGGGTCAGACAGTACTGTTCAGGATTTTATGCCAGGAAAAGTAGGGGAAGAGACATAGAGCGATAGCGAAATGAATAGTAGATAGTATCTCAAATAACCCTGAATATCAGTAACAAAAGAATGAAGGGAAGGTAGAAAAAATCCTTCCCCACACTAAGTGATCTCGCGTACGTCTATCCGCCCCCCCCCCCCAACTTCCGCCGTGACCCCATCGGAAGAGATTTGCGAGTCAAAGACTTTCGCTGAGTTGCGAGCACTAAACAGTGTTTTTAAAAATTAGTTAAAACTCGTATAAATATTCTACAACACTTAAACTAATATCATGAGAAAGATAAATTTTCGCATTTTGAAGTGGTGTAAAAATCATTCTCGTGCGATAATTCCGTCGAAAGTTATTGACAAAAAACTGGGGAAAAGCCACACATTTTCTCTTAATTTCTAATTAACTCGGAATTAAATTAATTTTTCACTTTTAAAAGTTGACAGTAATTTTTCTCTTGTTCTGAAGAGTGTGTGCGCCAAATTTCATGAAAATTGGACAAAAACTGTAGATTTGTATAAGGAACAAACACACTCTACTTTATATATATAGATGTTTACAAAGCAATATAAATTTAAAAATAAGCTAATTTAAATTAAACAATTATAATCCCTTCTGGATCCATAAAATTGTATCTGTTAAAGAATTTTTTTTTTCAAATTCTTTCGAACTAAAAAAATAGGATCCATGATTAGTAAGAAAATTTTCGTAACTTAATCAGAAACAAAACTAGATAGTGTAAGTTTCTTTCCATTTCATTTATTTCATTGAGGTTTCTTTGTAGCAAATGAGTATTCTAGCTTATTTTTTTCTTTTAAAGATACCAGACATTATTTGATAAAATTCGGAACGGCGATGAAAAAAATATCTAGTATTTTCTTAATGGCATTTGTAATTAATTTCTAAGCAGACGATTTAATTAGAGTGAAAGATGAAATGAAATAATCTCATCTGCTTCTTGTGAGATGTTTTCTAATTGAGAATTCCTTTTTTTCATAATTCGATTATGATTTTGAAAAAAAAAAGTATTTTTCGTCTTTATAATGTTCATCGAAAAAAGAATAAAGTACTTAAGTTATTAGTTTGTAATCATGTAATTGCGTGCGACAGTTAAACGTGCGTGCTTAAGTAGTTTATTTGAATGAGTAAATTCGAATTCTTCATGTTCAATCTGAATAATATGCGAATATTCTTGTAAAATTAATGCAAATGTGCACCTACCGTCAAGAATACGACGGATTTTATTATCATTAATTGACTTGCTTTAAAAAGTTGAATTTAAATTAAAATAATCCATAGATAAAAGTTCATGATTTAAAAAATAATGAAAACAAATTGCAGCTTGCATGCAGATTTTGTCTGAAAATCAGAAACTATAATTTTAGATAATTTGTTTTTGAAACGCTTTCTCATATTTTATTAATAAAAACTATTACATTTTATCGATTTTACAATGTTTCTTGTTAAAAGTACATTTTTAAATCATAATAACCCCATAGCCCCCTGGGATTCGCCACTGACTTGATCAAAGTGTGAAAGCTAAAACGTGTGAATCCACACTC
>BGPR01017841.1:17556-31832 GCA_013235015.1 Araneus ventricosus | reverse complement strand
TAATTTCAACGATTTTCTTAATCAATTTTTTGACTGTCGATACAAATGTTAGAAAATGATAATATTTATCTAGGAAATGATTATATATTTTTTATTTTAACACTACATTTGAAATCTTTTGCGAAAAATAATGTACTTAAATATTTGCGGCATTATATATAAGTACGCTTCATCATCCTATTCACTGGCAGCCTCTGGTCACTCATCTAAACATTAAAATCCCATTCATTCTTCGAGCAATATGCGCCAATCTTAAAGTATGCAGCTCATGTGTTAAGATACTGTCAAACTTTATAAAACATCTAAATTCTAAAAAATCGAATCGCCGTGTCATGACAAGCACGCTATGATACATTATAAATAATGTTATGTATAGTGACCATAAAATTCATCCAATGAATGATTTATACAGAAGCTTGTGAGAAACATTTTCAACCAAGTGTGATATATTGCAAAAGTTTATCAATTATAGAATACGCTTATTTACAATGAATCTAGATTAAAAATTTAATTACAACCTCTTTACAGTATTAATAGTTAGACATACCAAGTGTGAGTTCATTTTGGAGATTAAGTTCAATACAGATAGTTTCTCTGCAGTATCCTCTGGACATCCAGCTCATCAGATATTTAGGGAAAAGTGTGGTAAAATCTGTTACCCATGATTCTGGCAATATTAGTTTTTCTTTCTAGCGGACAGATACTAAATTACACTCTACTAATCAAGAAAAAGGAACTGTCATAGTGGCGTGTTGAAGCTGTTGAATTCACTGCTTCTGTGAAGGTTTATTTGTTTTGAGACGTCAGCTCTCTAATGTTCGTTTGATTTTAAACTATCCTTACTTAAAAATCATTACACTTTTAAAAACCATTTTTAGTTCGGCTTATTATAAGTTTATTAATGATTTACATCCTATAAAACAATAAGGGTTTACTCCAACAATTGCGCTGTTCTATTTCGTTTCCTATAACCTCTGAACTCGAGTAAAACCTGGTACACCAAGTGAGCAAGACCGGAACATTCAGTAATAATGATTCTTCCGCTGTAGACGATAAAAACACATCAGACATTGATTGCTTATATTTTAATGATGCATTTTCTAACTTAAATACAGAGGAATGATTATTCTAATGTAAAAACTATCTTAGCTGTGCCCACGAATGCTGAAGTGGCTCGGAGGAAGAAGGCAACTACTTTGCATGTGAATCTTGTAACTAATATTCTGAAATTGTCATATAAAATAAAAAGGATTGCAACTTTTCCACTGAAAATCGAGTTTTCCTTATTTCCCAAAACGTTAACATGTGAACCCGGTTTTACCCCACTAGTGGGTAAAACCGGGTACTTTGACATTTTTTATATAAAAATCATTGATGACAAAGTAATGAAACTGTGACTTTTCTGGAAAGATATATTGTTCTCCGATAAACACTGAATATTTTAATAAAATTTGACAAGCTCTCTGTCGAATTTTTTAGCTCCAGCAGGCCTCTGAACTTTAGCTACCCGGTTACACCCCACTTTCCCCTATATGTGGAAAAGTTCATTTCCAACAACTGATTACTGTTCGAAAAATCTGGAATAGAGCCAGAATTTTACAATACATATTCCCAGCTTGGGTCTCAAACCACTTCCAGTCATTAGACCTGAAACTTCCACCTGCAAAGGGGACCCTTTTTGGGAAAAGTATTGGGGAGAGTATTTGGGAGAGTATCACACCAAAAAAGAAATGCTAAAGACCCTCTCATCTATTGCCAGTCCTTCTTCACATACGACAATGGAAGATATTCTCAACCGATGGAAACAACCAAATGGTCATTCCCCCTCAAACCACTCACGCTGATTACTTTTCCATTGTTTTAAAAATATAAGTTACTATAATCAGCTCCATAATCTATTAAAATTAGCAGTCAAACTGCTACCAAATCATATTTTCTGTGATGAGAATTTAGGCTCGAGTGCTGCCTAATCATAAACTCAGTATGGTCCTTATAGTCGAAACCCAATTGCCTCGTAAGCTACTTTTCTCATATTTTCATCTACAATTCAAAGAATACTTGAGTAAAAATTATTATACATGTACTGAAACCATTGTCTGAGTCAAAAACAAACAAACAAACAAAGAATCACACACGAGTCAGAAACTTCATTTGAAATTTTTGGACTTAATTTCATCTATTATACTTTGGGTTAATATATTTCAGTAGCCTGAAATTTAGTTTTGATTTTTAAGTTACCGAAGTTCTTTGAAGAACTAGTTAAGAAGAATGCGAAAAAAATGAATTTTGAAAAAGAATGTTCTTTTGTTATAGTTTTAATTTTTTTTATTTCAAAACAAAATATTATTTTAAGTTTTGTTTCAAAGAGATATAAAAAAAGTACAAAATAATTTTTTATCACTATCATTATAATCATTAAATAAATCATCATTTATAACAATTACGTGAATCATTAATTATAATCATTAAGTATATCATTTTATAGAGTTTCTACTTGCGCTGTTATCTCTATACTTTTTATGTTTCTTGGCAAAAGATCAAATTATGGTTGAATGAATTGGCATTCTGACTTTCTTGAATTAAACTTCATGAAAGAAAGTGAGAATTAATTATATTTCTAGCCATCAATTATATAGTCTAATACTCAATAAAGAAAATAGGATTATCTCATTTATAAACATCTTTCACACACAATAAACAATAATGATTTTGCATTAAAAAATCAATTATAATGTATTTAAACCTTCCTATTTTAATTGTCATTATCGGAGAAAATATTGCCTCGGAAAACGATATTGATAGATTTTAGCACGTTTCTGGAGATAATTCTTTCGAGATCAAATTACATGTATGGACGTGTTTGGTATGTACCTGTGAGCAGAACATAATAAAGCTGATGACATATTTCATCACATAGCACAGTCAATAAAGACCCAAAAATAGAGAAATATGGAAAAAACTAGAGTAAAGCTGAATTTTACCCCATCGATAGATCCCTACCAGGAGGAGCAGTTTTACAAAAGTCCACAAATATCCCCTTGTGCCCCCATCCCCCTCAAAGGTCCAAAATGTCAATGTTTACAGAACAAAGCTAGTGAAATTTTACTAAAATATTCATTATTTATCAGAGTAGAATATATCTTTCTTAATATCTTTATCAGTATCTCTGCTTCTGATTACAGATCAAGTTCAACTTTTTTTTTTCTCTTGTTCGTTATTAAATGGGCTACAAGAATATCTAGCTTCAAATTTGCATTAAACCAACCAGTTTTTTTATTTATGAAAATATAAGGAAAAGTAGTTTTTTTCTTAGAAGCTTTCGAATTTTCGCAATATTTTTTTATTATCATAAGAAAATCTCGGTATTGAGTATCCGCTGAACCACCAACTTGTCAAAGTGTTTTCCCTGAAACCATCTGAAATATTTAATGTCCAGTAACTAGTTAGTTCTTGGAATATAACAATCCCACACTCCCGGTGCGTTAGTCATTTTACCGTCAGTGTCCACCTTCAAAGGATACATAATGTGGGAATGTATTCATTCCCATTTACGGGTGGTCCACTGAACTGGACACACAATTATGGTTTTGAGTACTTCCATTTGTTATCAATGTTTATTTGCTTTTCCGGTATTTTGTCGTTAACGACTTGTTTGGTTGAAATCGGACGTGTACGCCGAATCTTAACGTCTCTTATATTTAGTTCCTTTGTGTTCACTCTCAAAGAACAGTTTTAAGTTCGCTTTAAGCTCTGTGTCCAGTGCTTCTAATTGAAATTATTTATGTTCCTGAATTTTACAGTGAATTTACCGAGAAGCAGCACATTTATTTTGTATATTTGTTCAAGGAATTAGTGGTCACGGTAAAATCAGGATGCTCCTTTATTCCGCACGTTTGGCGAAGGCGTATTACATGATTTAGTTTTGGAAATATAGAAGATCATTTGAGGCCTAAATATCGTTGCTTAACTAGCAACACTACCAGTAACAGTTTTCGGAATCTTACAAGAGGAAGAAAAAAAACGAATTTTGCACAACCAATAAAGAATATGGTGGATTTTACAGACTTTTTTTACCAGATGCAAAAAAATCCCGCCATATTCATCATGGGTTGCGAAAAATTCAGTTTCTTTCTTCCTGTTTCAAAATTCGGAAAATTTATATTCGGAAATTGGTAGTGTTGCTGTATAAGCAACGATATCTACATGTTCGAGTTCATACGATTCATTAATTACTTTGCATAGGTTACACTTTAAGCTCAATTACCTAAATTCTTGTCTCAAATCTTCTTGAAATGAAGTTGTTGAACCTCTTTTCCTCGCGTACTCCTTTGTTATTCTTTTTGTTTTCGCGTACTCCCTATTATCATATCCAACTCCCCCCACACACACAATTCACAACTATCCCTCTATGTACCGAAGTTTTTATCAATAATATTAAGTTTGGTTTTAAAGTGAAATGAGTCCAATCAGTAACATTTGCAGAACTTATTTTTGATTTTACATTATAGTCCATTTTTACAATAATATTAGTTCAACGCAAAAGCATGCGAAACTAATATTGGAATTATTCCATTTTAACTTAAAAGGATAGTTAAAAATTAGACATCTTACTTTTCAGCTATTCAAATGGTATAGTTATTAAATAGTAAGTATTCATTTGGAGAAAAATAATTCTTTAACTTTTTAATCCTTTTTTTTCTTGTTTCCGCCATTAACAATTTGACTTCGCGTACCCGAGACGTACGCGTACCACAGTTTGCTAGTTTGCCACTAATCTATAAGATTGAATTTTTGTGTAAGATTTTTATCATAAAAAACTTAGACTAAAATCTTAGTTTTCAGCTTTTCAAACTGTATAGTTATTAAATAACAAGTATTCATTTGGAGAAACAAAATTCCCTAACTTTTTAATCCCTTTTTTATTCTTGTTTCCATTAACAATTTGACTTCGCGTACCCCAGAGGTACACATACCACAGTTTGCTAGTTTGCTGCTAATCTAGAAGATTGAATTTTAGTATAAGATTTTTATTAGCAAAAATCTTATACTAAAATCTTAGTTTTCAGCTATTCAAACCGTATAGTTATTAAATAACAAGTATTCATTTGTAGAAACAAAATTCCCTAACTTTTTAATCCCTTTTTTTGTTCTTGTTTCCGCCATTAACAATTCGACTTCGCGTACCCCAGAGGTACACGTACCACAGTTTGCTAGTTTGCCACTAAGCAAGAAGATTGAATTTTAGTATAAGATTTTTATTATAAACTTGTAAATATATGTCTAATGATGGAATAATTACGCCAAAAGGTTGACTTTTCTTGTATTTTTCTCTTCATATACATGTAAACACCTCACTTAGAAACACAATAAGCAAGACGAGTGAAACTACGTATTCTTGACAAAAAAAATCGTAGATGTATATCAAATTTAGACACAGTCGGTTATACACGCTTAAACCAATCGAGCGAAATTCGCTCCTTTCCGTACTTGAAAGTGCATCGTCCTTTCGGAGAGTTTTACAATCCTTCCGCGGAGCGAAATATTCGGAGCGAATTTCGCTCCTTTTTGTATTGAACGATTCCGCTCCTTTTCCATTAGTTTTTAATATTAAAAGGAGCGTGTTAAAAGAAATGCTCCTTTTTGAGCAATATTTTAAGCAATGATTTCGCTCTTAGTTGATTAATTTTTAATGTTAAAGGGAGCGTTTGAAAAAAACGCTCTTTTTTGGAAGTGTTTTCATTACTCATTTCGATCCTTTCTGATTAATTTGTAACTTTATTTAGAGCGTTGAAAAGAAAAACGCTCTTTTCTGGAAATGTTTTTATTGATTTCGCTCCTTTTTGATCAGTTTGTAAACTTATTCAGAGCGTTTTAAAAAAAACGCTTTTTAAATGCTTTTAATATTGATTAATTAATTATTCAACATTTCTGGACGTTTAAAAGATAACATTTTTTAAAGCAATATTGAGACCAGTGATTTAGTACCTTATAAAGAGCATTATGAATAAATATGCCCCTTGAGGTAGTAAAATGCCGATTATTTCATCCTTGTAAATCTTTTTAACCAACATAAACGGTCTTTTACCCTAGTTTCATCACTTCTGCTATTTTAAAAACTAGTAAGAAACAATTGGGGGGGTGTGCTTCTTTTAATATCTGCTTTATTCTGCACAGTGCAACAGATTTCTATAATGGAAACAATTGTAAACTATATAGCACGGCTTATAATAAATAATTTTTTAATAACCCAGCAAAAAAATCTGCAGAATTTTTTTTGAGGTTTTCTTAAAGATTTCTGCAGATTTTTTGAAGACAAAAAATCTGCAGTTTTTCTTCAATTTAATCTGCTGAAAATTTTCTTCTTATATTTTTCTCTTAAATATTCTTCAGATTTTTTGAAGGCAGAAGAAATCTGCATTTTTTCTTCAATTTAATCAGCATAAATTTTTATTATATTTTTCTCTAAATATTCTGCAGATTTTTGTAAGACAGCAAAGAGACTGTATTTTTTCTTCAATGTAATCTGCAAAAAAATTTCTTATTATATTTTCCTCTAAATATTCTGCAGATTTTTGAATACAGAAAAAAACTGCATTTTTTCTTCAATTTAATTTAATAAAATATGCAAAAAATTCTTTTTATTTTTTCTTTAAATATCCTGTAGATTTAAGAATTTGTATTTTGTCTTCAATTCAATTTGCAGTTATTTAGCAATTTTCACAAAATCATTAAACTTGACCAATATCTGTTTTTTTTTTTAAAGATTTAACTGCATTATCTAAATCTGCATTTCTCTAAATACATATTTTTCACCATATTCTCTAATATTGCAGCTTTATTTTCTATTTATCTTTTAAGAACATCTAAAGCACACCAGTTATTTGCATGAATTTTACTTATTCTTTTACAAATTATAATTTTTAGAAAATATTAATTATAAGGCTTTTGAGTTTGCACTGACTAGTAAAGTCTTGACAGACTGAGTCAGCTTAAAAAATATAATACAGGAGGGTGGCTACAGAAACTGTGAAAAAATTTCCCTGACTAAACTTACAACATTTCCCTGATTTAAGGCTACTAATTATATTAGTTTCCTGGCTTTCTCCCAACTCAGAATCACTGTATGTGTACAATATACATTATTAAAAACACTTTTACCAGTTATTTAAAATGAATATATATATATATATATATATATATATATTTATGAAATTTAATTTTTTAAAAATGGAAGGAACATCATAAAAAAATCTATTGAAACAGTATATTACATTTCTTATATGTAAAAGATTACTGGAAATTTTAACAAAATACTTTGTTTCTAAAACTGCATAAGAATTCTAAGAAACATTAAAACTACTCTTTGCAACACAAGTTAAGTTATATTAACATTAAAGGTTATAATGATCTTATAACCTTTAACTAATTAGTGCTCTTTGCATGAGTACCAGAATAAGATGTTGGAGTATAAATATAAAAATAGTATAATTATACGTACCTAATAATATATATTTTTGCAAAGATTTAAACAAGAGACACTGCCAAAATATTACTTCAAATCTTTATTCTTTAACAAATCATAAGAAATTAATTGCTCTAATCAAAAACTTATGCTTTTATAAATGAATATAAGTTTTTTTTTTATTCCAGTTATTATTACAAATAATACTGCACATAAGATACTAATTTATAGATAATAACTCAAGTAACAAATAACAGCAACACATTATTTTTATACTTTTATTACAACATAAAAATACATTTTTACATAAATTCACTGTAGTACACTTAATATGTAGTACACACCTACAATAACAACCAAGATGGAAAAATGCTTACTGAAAAAGAATCGAACTGATGATAAATTACAGAATAAAAACTTATTATAATGAGTATCCAATTGAGAAATCAGAACTGCACATGGGTTAAAAGCTTAAAATAAATTTGAAGAGAAAGAATATACTTAAATGTGTTACAATTTTAAATTTAAAATTATACTATATTTACATGGAAGCAAAATGTAACCAACTAGAGTGTATAAATGTTATTGGTGTAAAGGTAGTTTTAAATAAAGGTAAAACATAAATAAGTAAAAAGATGTTACTTAAAACTCTCTTGATTACACAGCCCAAGCAAAATTTTTGACATTTATAAAAATTTTACACACATTTATCTGTAAATTTTATACTTAAAATTAACAACGTGTCTAAATTTATTGAAATACATTGCACACATAAAAAACTGACTTCTAAAATCACAAATAAACACATAAAAGTTACCCCCCGCCCAAACAAATCTCACTTGGTAATCAAATATATTATAAAAGATAGCCATTTCCTGTGTAAATTTCTTTTTGCTATTCCTTGATTGCCTAATGAAGCCTTTAATCTCCCGAAACCTGCAAAATAAATTATTTAATTAGAGAAAATTTTTCTGCAACATAGTGAAAGACATAGCTCACACAGATTTTTTTTAAACAATTGGTTTTTGTTTCCATCAGTGGCAAATCCAGGGGGGTGGCTATCGGGCTGCAGGTCCTCCCCCCCTCAGAGCTAGACCAGAATTCTTTATTTTATCTAAAATCACTACAGTTGTTTTTTCTTAATCTCCCTTTAAAGAAAGTGAAAACATTTCTTCTTGGTTTTTGACAGGCTTGAAAGTTCTCACTTTTGTAGTCATTCCACTCATATTTGCAGCATTGACATGGTCAAAGAATGTTTTTTCTAGTTTATTTCATTGTGTTTTTTGTTAAATTATCGAAAGTATTGTCGTGTTCTTTAAGATTCTTATTGTTAGGTGAGTAAAGTCTGTAAAGTTAGTGTTTTGGTTTACATAAGCCATAAGATTTGAGACATTCGTCACGACTATACAAAACTTTTTATACCTCATCTCCCGGGGGGCCCGACCCCAACCCGGATTCGCCACTGGTTTCCATATAAACATTTAGTTAAAAATGTTCTGTAAATGTCTTTTACAAACTAATGGTTTAATTATTCTTACATACAGAACAGTAAAAAAAGGTTTTGAATAAACTTTTTGAACAAATTATGGAATTAGGTCTTGACACATGCTCCCCACACCATTCTATTGATAGTTGTCATTTTTAAGATGAGACACACATCCATTTGTTTCCCACACATATCTGCAAATTTTTATATAATATTTAGCTTTTTGTTTTGAAGTATATCACGGGACCTCTAGAAAACGTTTTCTTGTGACTTTTGTTTGGTACAACTGTATGATGCATACAACTATAGTAAATGGAAAGCAGACATTGGGGAACAGCTCGCAATGTTTTGTTGTCGTGTAAGTACAGCCTCAATGCAACAATGATTATTGAGTTTGAAAATTATTTTGATTATTCTGGAAGTGTGTGTGTTTAAAATTCTATAAAATCTCTTAAAATTAAGATAGCATAACAAAAATGTACCTTTTTCTTTCTTGGGCCAGTTACTGGGAACAACTCTGCAAGCATTAGCAATCAATTTTCTAAAAAAAATATTAAAAAAAATGTAAACAAATATTTTTAAGTCCACTACAAACATTAATATCCCCTATAAATAGAGCTTTTAATAAATTTGTCTGTAAACCTTAGACAAAAACAGAGGCATAGCAATTAAACTATGAAGTATGACCTCAATTAGTAACCTTCCAAATGTAATTAAAAATAATTGTTATATAAAAGTTACAGTAAGATCCTTTAGTTAGTAACCAAGCAATGGCATTTAAAATTTTAAACTAAAGCAAAAGTTAACTCTTTATGAATGAGAGAAATAAAATTATTCATAAAAAATTGTGTGTAATTTTTTTAGTATAAGTTGCAAAGCATTTGCAGCTATATTAAATAGATGGTTTTTCCTAAACATATGATAATTTTTAATTAGATGACATAAACACAGTTATATTTCTAAGGAAAAACCATGATATTTAGTAAAGAAGTTATGCATTGTATAACTTTCTAAAGAAAATTCATTACTATTCTGCAATGAAAAAAAATAAATTTTGTTTATTCAGTCATACCATCTATTTTTTCAGAGAATCTATCTGCAACAACTTTGTAGCATTTGAAGCAAGTATACCAACGCATTTTATAGATGTCAGTGTCGATGATTAAATAGCATAACCTAAAATCAAAAATTTTAAAAAAAGATCATTTCTTAAAAGATATTTACCCTACAGCACTGAGTTCAACATGTAGAGGGAAGCTTATAGGGAAGTATGAAGATGCGAGAGAAATGGAAAAAGCTAATTGTACCCAAAATAATCTACTGCACCCCCTCCCCCCCAAATATTCTAATAGTGGATCAATTAAACTAAAAACACTCATCCCAGTGCACAATTAATAAAAATAAAAACTAGTTTTATGCTTGTAAATGGCTTGATCAGTTAGGTAACTTGTATATCAATAGGAGACAAAACATAGAATTTAAATAATCTCAATGGAAAGTAAATCTATAAGAAGAAATCCAGATTGATTAAGAAATTCTCATTAACATTCTAAGAATGTATACATAAAATATAATAAGTGATGTAAATAAAAATAAATGTGATTAATATATTCGATAAAGATAATTTTCATTATTTTAAGTCGAGCCAAAAAGGGGAATTACTTCATTTAACAAAGTTTTTGCAGAATGTGCATAGATATAATGTTAATTATATTATATGTATTAGATATAATTTAGATAACTAAATTTTAATTAGAATAGTCTGACAAACACAAGCATTTTGTGGACAGGCAAATTAAATTTTGCAATTTTTTTCTCCCTAAGTTGTACTTCAAAAACTTATTAATGGAAGTTATTATGAGGAGTACACATTTTATCCAAATAAAATAAACACATAAATCAAAAAAATATTTATGGAAACTGTAGATACTTTCTAATTATTAAGCTATGTCCAAAATACTAAAATAATGAAAAATTAATAAACACTATAAATTTCATTTCACTATCAGTTTTCTTTTTAATTGGGGGACACAAGTTTTTGTTTTAAAATTCTTTTATCTATTACTGCTACAATCAACTTGAACATCAACACATGCATTCACAGATGATACCAAATTTACATACACCAAAAATTTAAATTAAAAATAAGTGTGATTAATATGATAGTGGATGAAATTAATTTTCATTATTTTAAATTTCTTCCTGCACTTCCTAATGGATAATCTTTAATGATATATAATTTTCTAAAAATAAAGTGTCATAAAACAATGTATTCAGGATGAAGATATCTCTTATTATTTTTAATGTCTCAGGAATTTTCAAATTTGCATTCAATTATAACATACGTCATGGATATGTTCAGAATGGCAAGTCATTTAACAAAGATTTTGCAGAATGTGCATAAATATAAAATCAATCGTATAAAAAATACTTAATACTGATTTTGAAATACGATAAAGTGAATTTGAAAATGGAACTCACCGTAGAGCAAATCTTCTTAACTTCAATTCATTTTAATGCGCTTCCATGGATAGCGCTTCCTAAAATAAAAAAATGGCACCCAACTTGTGTAAACACAGATAAGGAAAGACGCTAAATCGTCACGTGGTGATTTTTAACCAATGATTTTTCGAATATAACCTAGTGAGCAAAGCAGTAATTATAAAACGCTCCTAAAAGGATCAACGTATTCAGATTCTGTTATCAGTTTCTGGCGGGTAAGCAGTCGAAACAGGTTCTTGACTATGAAAGTGTTTTAAAGAGCGTTTTTCGGTACTAAAAGATCGAAAAGGCTTATTTTTACGTTCGCTCCCTTTTGGAGTCCAGAAATCGCTCAATTGAATTTAGCGTGTACGGCAAAGGTTCGGAAAAAGTTCGCTCGATTTTCTTTACTATATTATGAATATAAACCCAAACGAGAATATGAAAATGTCGAGGACAACACACCTCCATGTTTTATTTATAGCCGAAGCCGAAAATGCTTATCAGAAGGGTGTAAATCTCAAAATGAGTTGAACGAGAGAAAAACATATTTTTAAAAATAAGTCCTATGTTTACTTGCGATACTGATGAACAAACAGTCTTCAGAAACGCATATTTACATGCACGCACCTCCTTTTTTGTTGTTATAAATATAGAATTAACAGGGTTCAATAGTTTCATTAACTCTTTAAATCCGAGGCGATATTTTTCTTCTAGCTCCTTTAAAACCGGTAACTTTTAAGAGGAAGCGACATAAATTGGACTCTCCTAACTTAGGTGGTCATTTTCCACCCCACCCTTGTTATAACATTCTATTAAGACGCACGGAAATGGTCTACGATTTGCAATGATAAATGGACACCCCTACCGCGCTTATCTCCTAAGCGATCTAAGAACGTCATCTCCCCTCAACCGAAGCCAACCGCCTCAGACTGGCCTTCTTCGCTGTTAAAGGGAAATGTTTAGACAGCCCGGAACCGCCTTGCTCGGCATCAGAGGGTTAATGTTGCTCTAATCTTCCAGAAAACCCATTTAAAAAATTAAACCACACCTTACAATCGCAGGCTAAATAAAACGAAGCAAAAGACAATAATTTCGGCGAGTGGAGAATTTCCGCAAGAGAAGGGGGAATTCATTTCTCATAAAAGTTTTCACTATGCAATCGCATCCGGGAATTTTTTCCCTCCATCTCTTTTCAAGGTTTCTGGGTTGGCAAGGAGCCGTGGAACTTTGCCAAGGAGGAGAAAAATGGGTCAGTATGTTCGGAGACACTCGATCATATTTGCTATCAGTGCCACTTGCAAACGGAGATAATCCTTAAGCATTGGCAATAAACTGAAGGAAACAGATGCAAGCGAGTTCGTTCCTCAAAATTTTTAACATGATGATGTTTAAAGATTGCATGTAATCTATAAATTGCGTGATGTATCAAGCATAAATCGTTCAAACCCTGTACAAAGCAGATCCCTGGACCGATAGCTGAAACATTTGGCATTTAGTACCTTCTTGAGACGTAGGTGCTCACTAAAAATAATTTTTCAAAATTTTAATTAAATTTTTAGTTAAATAAAAATTTAATCGAAATTTTAAAGTATTCTATTAATAACTTCGGAGCATATTTTTCCATAAGAACAATTTTTACCCCATTTTGAAATTCAAAACTTTAATTTTTCAGTGATACCAATTAGTTTTACTTACAACTTACTCTCTAATTTTAATATTTTTTGTAATATTTTACAATTCTTTTCATTGTTTCAGCAACTGCATTTATAAGCACGTAAATTGTGACGATATAAAATAGCTTTTTGTGTGCAAGTTATCGTTGTTATAATTAAGACTAAATATGATATAAAGGCATATATTTTAAATAAATTCAGAAACTACCAGTAACAGAGTAAAGCTTTGAAATCAAGGCACTAATTTCGACACTTCATGTATAATGACACAAAAAAGTTTTAATGATTTCTCAACACGGCTATCATTTTATATTCTTCCTCATGTTGAAAAATAATTTGCTACGATTATTTTTCATTCTTCTTCATTTCCTAAAACTGAAAATTTTTGCAAATTTCTATTATTTCTACAAAACTCCAAAGAGAGATTAATTCCTAGTTTGAGTAGGTCGGTATTCGTACTATTTTCTGGCAGGATGCGATGTCACATAGAATTCTCTAGAAGATTCTCTATAACTCTATTCTTTGTAGAGATATGACCATAATTCTCGCATATTCGAAAACATTCGTTTTGTCGCCAAATAACCAAAATGGTCGCGAAGTTTGTCGCCAAAGCAAAAGTTAATGGTTTCAATCCAATATGAAACCATGCAAATCTCTATTTTTCAACCTTAAGATTATCATGGCAGGGAAGTGACATTATAATTTCGTAACTGTATTGATTTAGTTTCGTATTCATGGAATGCTTTACAGGTGATCACATTTTTCTTTGTTTTGTTATGAAAATACATGATGAAAATATGGTAATATTCAGCCCAATAATTACTGGTGCTTCTGAATTTATCAATTTTAACGAGCTAGAGGGCAGCAGATTCTTTTAGTTAAAAAATATTGGTAAAGACGTTTTTAATGACATTGGCAAAACGCCAAATCTCTAAAAAAACATCTATAGTGTATTCAAGCAAGTAATATTGGTCAACAATGTAATAATTATATATTATAGCTTTTCTCAAAGTTGAAACTAGTTACAAAAAACTTTCATGGGCGAGAAAAAGTTTTTAAAGCAAATACTTAACTCACAAATCCCAGAGTCTCAAATAAAGACTTAGTATCAGATTGTTCCATCAAATTAAACCCATGATAAAACATTATTATCCCTGAAATCTCAATTCTG
>BGPR01017841.1:0-17546 GCA_013235015.1 Araneus ventricosus | reverse complement strand
TAAATCTTTCTATCAATGGGCGTAGCAATAATTTGTGGGAATCACATGTAATGACAGGCATAAGTTCCTAATTGCAAAGCAGCAGTGATGCATTTTTAAGATTTTTAAAATTGAATTCGCGTAATATAGAGGATAGATTGAAGATGACAGTAATAAAATGATGTATAATCGTGAATGGGAGTGAATTAACCGCTTGCCTGATTATCCCGAGTTATCTCGGGTTCGTATATATTGCAGTTAATTATTATCCCGAGAAAACTCGGGCGAAGCAGAATTTGCAAGTACGATTTGTTTTATCACGGTTTTACTCGGCATGTAGGAAATGAAAGGAAATATTCAGCTTTCATTGGCAGTTTGCCAAGTTTTATTGGTTTAGCGGTTCTTTTGGCGGGACTGGTCACGTGTTTCCCTATTGTATAGTATACGTCGGCTTGTGGATTAGTAATGTCTAAAGAAGGATAGTTTCTTTGAAAAAAAGTAAAATTATGGCGAGGATGCAAGATAGCGAAATCGATGATTTTTCAGATAGTGAGTAGTCAGTTTAACCTCAAGGCATTTTCCAGATGTTATTCCTGCAACTGAAAAAAAATCAAATCCAACGAGACAGTGTACTCTATACTCCCGTAAAAGAGAATCCAGAGGCAAACCAGTAAGAAAAGAGACCAGATACCAGTGTACAGAATGTCAGGTATCACTTTGTGTTGTCCCTTGTTTCAAACAAAGACCAATATTTAACTTTTTTTCACTTGCCCGAGATAACTCGGGATAGTAAACTAATATTAAAACTAAATGCTTTTACACCTGTAAAAAATTAAAAATTCAACTTAAAACCAACATATTTTGTTTTGTTTCGTTTCCTTGTATTTAATAATAAAATAAAAAAAATGTGATGATTTTTTTGCAATTTTTTTCAAAACAACGTGTAAGGGAAGCGGTTAAAAAAGCACTATATTATCGTGAAAAATACATGCTTTCATAATTGAATATTTTCTCTAAAAATCGGGACTTAATTTCCTTCAACCTTCTTGTATGCTTCCACACTATGTAGCGAATTTCAGCTTTTGCTTTGTAATATATATAGTAAAGAATAAAATATGCATTATTTAACACAACCGTTCTCGATGAACAATTGGTTACAAAATGTGATGCATTCTATAACTTTTTCGTAAAGGCAGCATACATAATATCACATGGCTAGGCGATTACGTTTTTCAGTTGTGATGTTACTATAGAGCATGATCAGAAAGGGTTTTCAGAAACTTTAAGGAGAGGTCAGGCATACAGACTATAGAGTATGATCAGAAAGGTTTCTTACAAACTTTAAGGAGAGATCAGGCATATAAAGTATGATCAGAAAGGTTTCTTGCAAACTTTAAGGAGACGTCATGCATACAGACTATAGAGCATGATCAAAAAGGGGTTTTACAAACTTTAAGGAGAGCTCAGACATACAGACTGTACATCAGGTTCAGAAAGGGTTTGTACAAACTTTATGGAGAGGTCAGGCATATAGAAATAAATAATTTTTGGAATAGATCATGGAGTAAGAAGCGTAAAAGTTTGCCGCTACAGAGGGATCTTAGTCAGTGAATAAGGTAAAAGAAAAGGGTACACCAGATGAAATGTAGAACACAGATCGAGTGAAATAAAAATTTACAATCTTACAACAGTCGAGTTACGTGAGCAACAATATTTCGAGTAGTATGCGGCATGTCAGGTTCAATAATGGCAAATAGGACATAGTATCAACAGAGCACCACTCCATAATCCTGCAGCTGTATTTGGAATGACTGATTCTTTAAACAGTCCAGTTTCAATAACAGGCCTTTGAAATACTTATAGGCTAGGAAAAATAGGATTTTACGTCCAAATAATTCGCGAAAAGCTTGAAACTGTTTTAATCTCTTTATTTATATGCAAAAAGAATTATTTGAAGCTTTCTCCAATTTTCAGATGGTGTTTCAGGTGGGGGGGGAGTCCACGAAATCCCCCAAGTTTTCGGCCTTTTTTCCGTTTCTCGACAATAACTCACAAACGACACATTTCTCATAACGTTTGCCAATACAAATGTTAAAGTGTATAAAATTCTGCATTGAATGCTGCTCCTTTTTTGAATTAGATAAAGTAGTTTAGAGCAATGCGAGTTCAGAAAACGTCAATTTTTATCATTTTTTGACACAAGTCGCATATTTTTTATTTCTGGTCTCATTTTTTAATGTAAAATGCTTTATATATAAAATACCACTATTTAGAATATTAGACAGTATCAAATATTAGACCTGACTATATCTTTGAACACTGCTACCAAGAGTTTCGCCAAACTTTTCTTAATTTCGCTTACCAGCTTGAAAATGAATTTTCTCTGTAAATGAAAAACCAACTTCTGCGAATCACTGAACTTGGAAATAACAATTCAGTTTATCATACACTTGTATCATTTATAAAAAGTATAAAATATGAAGCACAAAGTAAGAAAAAGGTTTCAATTTGCAAATTAGCAGTTTTTAGGAAGAAAACCATCCAACACGTTGTTGCACTTTGGCACCTTTTGTTGAGGTAAACTGCAAAAACTGCTCTTGTTTAAAGACATTGAAAGCATCTTCATCCAAAAGCTTTTCAACAGCTTCGTCATCAGAAATAATTACATCATCACCCATTGTTTTAATGTCGTCTGTATAATGTTTCACTACACACCTCTCTGCAGTTGAATCAAATCAGAGAACATTTCATTCCTTGCTTCCTACAACCGCAAGCATTCCTACATCCCTTGGAACATTTACAGGCAGTATTGTTAAGCAGTTCTTGTGGGCCTTGTAAGACTGTTGACGTGAAAGCTAGCAACACATTATTTGTTGCCTTTTACCCCGTTTAACCGGGTCTAGCACATGACCAGTCCACAAACTGACCTGGCGAAATGCCCTCCATTGATGTAATCGAGAACTTCTTCAGTAGGAGGAAAAATAGCCAAGAGTAAATTATTTTGTACTTGGGTAAATATTGTGAAGCGAATCTTATTCAGTGAACTTGAATGAAGCCATACACAGCAGAAATGCTTTTCTCACCAGCAGCACATCCTTCATGGACAGCAGTTTTGAAGTGTGTTGGGGAATAGAATAGAGTCTCTGTTTTCCTTCTCCAGAATTCATCAAAACTATCGAGTGTTATCTGGAGCTAAAGCAGTAAGGATCACTGGGAGGCATATGTCTTCTCCTGTTATAATAAAACAATCAGATTGACGAGCACCTTCCTACTGACGATTGTTGCGGCAGCATCCTCTGCAACTTGCTCAACAGCGATGTTTTCATCAGCAAAGTTTTTAATCAGCAATGAAATTAGGCATTTTTTATTCCCTTCAATTGAGAGGATTTTTTCTTTTAGCAAAGTCAGCAGCATTGTTTCATAACTCAACGTTCACTGCTACGTACTTGTTTTTTCTACGGAAGCGCTCAGAAGATTTCTGTCTTTTCTGTCGGTGCATCTGTATATTCATCAATTACTACGATTGATCTTGCGCAAAAAATGTTTTGTTACATATTCAACGTATTTATAAAGAATTTAGGGGAACTTCTCTTTGAACTCTCATGTTACTTCATGAAGAAGAAACTCTCCATCAGTTACATAAAGAGCATTTTCAATGTTCGACGGAGTTATCACTGGATTAAACAGATCGTGGTAAACAGATTTGCGATATTTTCTCATCATTCCATGTTCATCAAATAAAGATGATGTGTAAAGAGCCAATACAAAATTAAAATAGTTTTTGAGTTCTGATTCTGTTTTTCTATGAAATGATGTTCTCCTGAAAATGGTGTATGGATCTATGGGCATTTCTTCCTCATGCAACTTTACACTACACTTGACTGAAATTGCTCCCAGTAATGCTTTCTAGGCTTCAATTTCCAAATTAGTCTGACAGAGGTCAATTTATTTTTTCATCCCCGATTACAACTGCAGACAGAGACATTGCATACTCCCCAATTTTGAATGGATTGTGGTAACTGAACCAATCTTGAAATTTCTTGAAATTGTTGTTATCCCTAGTTACTCTGGATAGCCTTGCGTCCACATGTTGTTCTGTGGTTCAAAATGATACTCAACAAAAGTTCTCCTGCTAGTGTTAGTCTCCTGTTCCTGTTTAGAAACTCCCATAATTGTAGCCAAAGTCTCAACCCATTTATCCAATTTTCTGTCGTTAATCCTTTTTCCGTTAGCTAACCTCCAGTACTTTTTCTCCAGCCGCCAGGCTCCTATTTCGGGGTATGCGTGGTGATAAAGTACTGTTCATAGTTCTCATCAATGTCTGTTAGATGTTGGGTTAGGGGGAGCCAGCCTGCATAAAAACCAATCCCACTATAGGCGAATATGGGAGTGTCTTTTACCACGCCAAGTGGATCATTGTTCCCGCTAGGGTTTCCGTGTTTACTTTGATTGGCGCGAAACTGAGTTTTTTCTTCATCGTGTTTTTAAAACCATCCATCTTCAATTTTAATCAGCAACTTCACAATTAACATATTAATAATAACAAATTATTTTCCACTTTAATTCTTGATCATATTAAGATCATTGGTAAGTATTTATGTATTTGAATATTTTTCTAACTTATGCGTATTCGATTATTTACTTTAGCAAAGAATTATACACTATATACTTATTTCATGTTTAGTTTTAAAAATGCATTCATATTCAATGACACTCAAGAAGGAATTCATTCTACTTTAAGTCACACACGCAGAAAAAAAACTACAAAGTAAAAATATTTACATCCTTATAACAGATAGCATCTCTCGGTCGTCGAAATAGAAAAACTTTACAAAGCATTTCTCGCCAAAAAAGGGAAATATCGCCAAATATTGGCATCGAAAACACCCCCATAGGCGCCTATAGTGGGATTGGTTTTTATGCAGCCAGCCTCTCTCATATAATAAGAGGAGGCGCAGTAGCTTAGGGCAATTGGTTGCCAGTAGGTAATTTTTTTCCAGTTGGCAGTTGGCACAGTTTCACTTGTGAATGGCCCAGCAAATTTTATGAGCTGAAAATGGAACTGGTCGGATAAGAAGGCCTCTAAATTGATTGGATCTGGACTGGTCTGATCTCAATACGCTCATATGTTACTTTTGATGTGGGATTTGATGCTGTACCATATCGAAATAGCGGTAATTTGCATATGATGCATTTTACATCAGAAAAACGAAGTAAAAAATCCAAAATATCCAAAATACTTAAAATTGACGTTTTTTGAACTCGCACAGTGCCTAAACTACTTTACCTAATTTCAAAAATGAGGTACCATTCGCTGCAGAGTTTTATGCACTTTAACTTTTGTATTGTCAAACGTTTTAAGAAATATGTCGTTTATGAGTTCGGGACCCCTCACTTGAAGCACTATCTGAAAACTGGAGGAAACTTCAAACAACTGTTTTCAGATCTAAATAAAGAGATTAAAATAGTTTCCAGCTTTCCGCGAATTATTTCGAGGCATGGCCATTTTTTGGTCTTAGTTCCTGGCCTATTAACCATTTATAGATCTCTGGTTTATATACTTACCACCTACGAAAGATTAGTTGTGGTTTCGCTAAAAAGTATTATAAAATGATAAAAAGAATAATTGGTTGCTTAGCACTCTATTGAGCTACAAGTTTGACCCAGAAAAACATTCATTCTATCGTTTCATCGTAATTAAATTTAAAAGTGTTAAGTGTACTTATATCATTGTCCGTTCGCGGAGTAAGTGTTTTCGTAACGATATCGAATTTCAGGGTTTGTCATTAAATTTCAACTCGCGAAAATTTTTTCACAAGCAATGGACACAATACGAACTTGTGTTATGTCTGAAATGTTCTTATATTTAAATATCATTACTTGTTATTGGATTTATTTAAATTCAATTTTAATTTCTTGAACTCGAGAAAAACTTTTAATACAGTAAGAGGTTTTTTAAATTCGTGATCTTCCTGTTAACAATCTCACACATATTTCCTCTTCATTTTTTGTGAGCTGCATATTTAAATTATGTACTTCAGAACATTTTATTTGTTTCTCAACACAAAAAATGATTACGATGATATTAGTAAAATTATATTAGGTTGCAAAAGTTTCATTTTTACTAGCCGTTTTCGACTAGCCGTTCCATCAAATGCAAAAGGAACTTCAAAATTTAGTTGAATTAAACATTTAATTTCAATTCCAAGAAATTTCATCACTTTGCACTAAAAACACATTCTAACAGATTCTTTAAAACTCCCTAAAAATAAGTAGTAAGTATACTTGCCAGTGAACATTCAGAGGTAATTTTAACCTTAATTCTCAATGTAAGTACGCTTAGCACTCTCAGTCTCCCAAGAAATATCTTTGGTAAGAATATTTACCGCCCGTTTTCATAAATTAATTGGTAACTTAGCAACATTTTGATGTTTTTCTATTTACAACATTAGTTTAACATATATTCCCAAAAAATTATTTAGAGGAAGTCAGGTTTCCTTAACCCCGCGTTATGTTTCCTCTTACTCTAAAAGGACCTAATTCATTAATCGAATGTACCAACTAAATAAGGACTGCAAAAAAAAAACAATTACCAACGCCATTAATGTATCTACTAAAATTTTAGTATCAAAATAACCTTAAATAGTATGGAATTACAACATGTTGCCACAAAAACCATTTACAAATAATAGATTCAAATTCATAGACGCCCCGGTGGCACAATGGTAAATGATTCGAATCCTTACAGAGGTGCTCCGGAGTTTTGTTCTATAAGGGGTTAAGTTCACTGTTCAGAGGAGGTTAACGTCTGAGGCGAAACGCGCTTCGCATGTTGTTATTTATGCAACTGCGTTATTGTACTATTGTAAATTTGCATTCCATTCAATCTGTGCTGTACATTTCATCTGGTGTATCCTTTTCTTTTACGTCATTCATCAACAATGAGGCTTCCGGTAGTGAATACCCTTTGCACTTCTGGCTCCAATTATAGTGAGAAAATCTTTATGTGGTCCTGACCTACGTTTAAAATACAGGCGCCTCAATCCCATGATACCACCTTACGCAAGTCGAATCTGATTGGTTTGTCAGCTCACATGACCTTCTGATTGCGCAAGCGCACGCGATGCCTTTGACATCTGAAGTGGGTACCGGGCAAATTGTTTAACTTTAAAAAACATCAGCGGCTTCGCTTTCAGCAAAGTGGGAACCTCGTAGCTTCGCTTTTTCATTGAAAACGTAAAGCGTCATAAGCTTGTAATTGAAAAAACCGCGCACATTCAAAATCAAAAAAGTTACTGGAATATTGGCGAGAAATCCATGCGACCGATGACATGATCCGATTAGCCAATCAGATTCGACTTGCGTAAAAGTGGTATCATGAGATTGAGCCGCTTTGGTTTAAAATTACGTATATATAGTAAGATACACAGTATGAGTATATCATTTGGTGAAATCGTCCAAAACTGTTATAATGATTGACATTTTTGATCAAAAGATTATGCGACATATTTCATTTATCTACTCATTCCAATTTGGAGTTGCCGTTTTGACATAAATATGCACACAGATAGTCTTTTCTTTGAAGGAGTTTATTCAAATTTTGTTGTATATCTACAATTTTGATTTAAAATCCACATGAGAAATTTTATCAATCTATGGCCTTCCTTTATTGAATCACTGTGTTCACATAGACGGGCATAGAGATACAAAGATATAATTTGAAAATTATTTTTTCAAACTAATGGAAGTTTGTAATGTAGAGACTTGTCGAATTATAGGGATCATTTTTTTATTATTATATTTTTTTCGTAGATTACAAACTTTCTCTGTCAATACTTCGTAAGCAAGAAGTTAAAAAAAAGAAAATCAATACTTCAAATATAAAATAGTTGCTCATGTTTTCGAAGCTGAAACCAACAGAATATACTGTTCTTTTGCAGGGAGAAACAATTTCGATAGTTTTTACTGCGAAATGGTTATTATAAAAATAACATCAAAATCACATGATACCAAGTAATACTGTTGCCCTGATTTTTTCCCATCTACTTTCACAGAAATCTACTTGTTGTGAAATGAAAAAAGGGAAAAAACATCCTAGCATTTTTTTTCCTACCCCAACAAGTTCTCTATGCGCTCTTCTTTCTATAGAGGAAAAGCAAGTATCTCTCTGAATGGCTTCTTTCAGAAGTCGATACGTATGCCGTCTGTTGGAGCGTTTTCATCTAATGAACGAGAAAAGAAGCTTTTCGGGGAAGCTCGTAAAAGACGGAATTAAGCTCTTCTGCATCGATATAATATCTCGTGGAATGCGCAAAGTAAGGGAGTATGTGCCAAATGGGATGCCTCCAGATATTTCAGTAAGAAAGCTATTTTATAAAAACATTCATAGTAGGGATAGTTTTAAAAGGCAGAGTCTAAAGTATATAGGGGAAAGTGGGGTAAAATCGGATTGCTAAGGTTCGAAGAGCTGTTGGAGCTAAAATATTCGACAGAAAGCTTGTCAAATTTCATTAAAATATCCATTGTTTATCGGAGTACAATATATTTTTCTAGAAAAGTCACAGTTTCATTACTTTTTTTTAATGATTTTTATATAAAAAAAATACCCGGTTTTGCCCACTAGTGGGGTAATACCGGGTACACATTTTAACGTTATGGGAAATAAGGAAAACTCGATTTCAGTGGAAAAGTTACAATCATTTTCACTTTATATGACAATTTAGAATATTAGTTACAAAATTCACATGTAAATGTTACAGTCATGGAAACTCGCTTCCCAGCGGTGCGGGTCTTATGGTTGGGAAGAGAGTTTTACAAGCTGAAGCATGGTGTGACCTCAGCGACTCTCGTGGCACGCATGACCTTGGCGAAAAACTTGGCGACCATTTTGGCGACTTGGCGACAAATTTGGCGACCTTGGCGATAAATAGATTGTTCCCGAAAATGCAACCCTTTTCTCGATATTTCTATTAGGGGAACCGAGATCCAGGTTTTTCATGAAAATTCTATGTGACGTCACGGCCTGACGGGGAGAGTATATAAGACCGCGTTTGGACCACAACAGCGTCTTGATCGACTGGTTACTTCACTGTGAAGCGTAAACGTCTTCAGAGTTCTATCCGCTGTGTGAGCTAATCAGCTGGTGAGCTGAGCTGTTATTGTCGTGACTAGTTATTTGCCGACTGTTTGTGCTGTTAGATATCAAAGTGCTGAACTGTCATTAACTGTGAATTGTTGTCTATTTACATTGGTAATCTGTGCAAGGACCATTGTTTCCTGTACCTGTGCTACGTGTTTTCCTGTATATTTGTAAATAAACCTTCATTCTCCATTATCCTGCGTGTTGGACTGTTTACACCATACACCCACGGTAAGATTTTGTGCAACATAAAGCAGTTGTCTTCTTCCTCCGTGCCACTGCAGCTTTCGTGGGCACAGATAAGACAGTTTTTACGTTAGATTAACCGTTATTATTTATCTAAATTAGAAAATTCATCATTAAAATGTAGACAATCGGGGTCTGTTGTGTTTTTATCGTCTTAATCGGAGGAATCATCAATACTGACTGTCCCGGTCCTACGCCACTTGGAGTAACCGGTCTTCCTCCGAGTGCAAAGGTTATAAAAAACGAAATAGAATAGCGGAATGAATGGAGTAAATCCTTATTGTTTGATAGGATATAAATCTTTAATAAACGTATAATAACCTGGACTAAAAATGGTTTTTCAAAATGTAATGATTTTTAAGTTAGGATGGTTTAAAATCAAGTGAAGATTACAGAGTTGACGTCTTAAAACAAACCTTCACAGAACCAGTGAGTGTAACAGCTGCAGCATGCCACTATGACTGCTCCTTTTTTTTAGTAGTAGAGTGGTATTCAGTATCTGTCCGCTAGAAAGAAAAATTAATATTGCCAGAATCAAGTGTACACGGTTTTACCCCAATTTCCCCTACTCGTTTTGATGCATCGTGAGAAAAATAAAATGATGTAACTTATAAAGTAGTACATACAGTACCAAAACTCTCAGTAATCCGGCAGTATATCAAACCAGAGTACTGCCGGATTAACGAAATTACTGAATTAGTAGAGGAACATCAACCATTTCATCACCATTTTATTAGCAAAATCTGTGTTTATTGATTGAAAATATAAACAATTATAGGTAAATTATACTACTTATAATAAATGTTACAAAATATAATTAAAATATCAGCTGACCATATTATTTATTACACCCTAAAGTCGCTGATATCGGCATTCAGTTATTTGTTTTCACTTTAAAGCGCGACATTTACGAAGGGAGCGAATTAATCCATTTGGAGCGCATAGATCCACACGGTTCCAATTTTCGACCCTTCAAATTAGGTGGGTCCTTCATGGAGGCGCCATGCAAACCATACACTTCAATCCCCTAGAACTACTGTGCCTTCCCCTAATCCCGTTTTGAAAACGGAACTCTCTTCCAATTTCCCGAGAGAGCTTCACTCCCCCTCCCTCAATATGTGGTTTCGATTTTGTGACAGAGGCTCGCTCCCCCCTTGCCCATGACAGTATACCATTTTTATGGCTTGTCACGCCGAATGGAAATCGCGACTGGATGGAAATCCAAACATTTCAACCGCAGTTCTCATCGGGTTTTGGCATTGACGTTGGTTTTGGAGCGACGCATTCCAA
The DNA here is from genome assembly GCA_013235015.1 of Araneus ventricosus. Taxonomy (NCBI): domain Eukaryota; kingdom Metazoa; phylum Arthropoda; class Arachnida; order Araneae; family Araneidae; genus Araneus; species Araneus ventricosus. The sequence continues at coordinate 6,892 of BGPR01017841.1, read as the reverse complement.
ATGGTGTGGAATGGTCTAACCGTGAATGTACAGCTTAGCACTTCCCAGCTAGCCTGCTGCAAAAACCGGCTTCTAAGAGCTGCCGTTGGTGTGTGTCTGATTACTCAGAGTCTAATGTATCTGCTAATGTATCAGTTTTGAGAAGTCATTACTGCTTTAAATGGTATACAAATGATGATATAGCAAGCACCTCCTAGCTGACTTTATAAAAAGACAATTTTCTTTTCCAGCGGAATATAAAATCGCAAAAGGAAAAAATGTCATTCATGGAACATCATTTTCCGTATTAGATCTAAGTATTATTCGTTATTTTTAGATATTAGAATACATCGAATATAATTTAAAACATTCATCTTCATTGAATTAGGTATTGTATAATTACTTTTATACTATACTCAATTCCATTTAGTTTGGCACCTCATGGGCAGAATGAAATACATTGTGTAGTACAATTTCTTTTTACTTTTTAAAATCATGTTTTGAATTATTAGTCAACATATGTTCCGTGAAGAAAAGTGTTTTCATCAGTTTTAGCCTTGTTTAATACTGTTAGAATTTCTCGACGGATATTGAATTGAATAGAACGCCTTTACATTCAGATATAATTATTTTCTCGTAACAGTTCCATGTGGAACGACAAAGATAAGCCAGGATAGTAGTTCCGAGTACAAAATCTTCAATTCTTTGGAGGACTTTTAAATCAAAATCAGTATACAGGCGCTTTAATTTTTTGAAATACATACGGTTTCGAAGGAAATAATTTTAAATTTCTGTAAAATTTGCTACAGCAATGAAATCTGAGAATTTTTTTTTTCAGATTATCAGTGAGGCAAAAGATTATACTCCGTGACAAGCATTTTCATTACTAGATATTTTTATATCTAATACTGACATGATTCATCTAGTATTGTTTTAGTATAAGCGATCAAAAGAGAATTATTATATCATAGGCGCTGAGCAGAAGAGGGAAAGACCAAGACAGAAAGATCAAAGGCTATTTGTAATATCCAATTTATCATTGGGAGTATTCAAAACGAGAAAGGACACTTTTCATTGCTTCTGCACATAATTCATCCCATTTTTTGGGAAATCCCACATATGCTGCTGTGTTGTGTTTACCATCCATCTCTGGACGTCTGAGTTCTTGACACACCGAAGTAACTGCGATCTGTCACTTGTCACTTGCAGCTATCAAAAAAATTAAAAAATATACAAGAGGATTTTTTTACTTCAGATGGAAAAGTCTCCCGTCTTTTGAAGTGTTTCTGTTGGCAAACACTGAAGAAATAATTTCGCCTTCGCAACTTCGGAAGATGAATAAACATATAGTCGCAATAATTTCCATCCTTAACTCTATCGATACGGGAACATCTCAACCGCCCCTTCAAACAAAGGACGGTGGACGTCCGAATATCACTGTGAAGTTTCCACCTCCTTTCATTAAGTGCGATTGATTTCACACCCGCAGCGCGCGCTTTCTTCGTTATAGTGTCTCTCCCAGAAGGGTTTGAGGAACAGAGGAGGGGATTCTTAGAATTCCGAGAATGCCAGCTGTCATTGTGGTTTTTGAAGGGGGAAGTGAATTGCCCTTATCTTTGAAAGAGAAACTCGGGTGTTCCCGTATTTTGAGGTCTCTCTATTCCAATAGTCTTAGGAAACAGAGGGTTAAAGTGTTCAAAGGGGATAGATCTTTAGTTTAGCTAAATCAATAAAATAGCAGAAATTTCTTCGCAAAAAATTACATAGTCACTTTCGTTTGAATTAAATTTTTTATTGACTACACGCCTGTTTTTGAACTTGAAAAGGTTTCTTTTAACAAATCATAAGAAACCGAAACCTGACTTAATTGAATTGATAGAAGGGTATCATCAATTTAATGTTTTGCGCAATGGCAAAAATTTGTTTGAAAAAAATAATTCGAAAACAAGCATCTTATAGATATTTTTATCGAGATTCAAAGATGAAAAAGATTTGAATAAAAAAGTGAAATAAAAAAGTTTTTCAGAGACATTTTCTTTTCTTTGAAAAGGTTCATTTACACTAGAATTGAATCCCCTCAATAGAAAAACAAAACTGCTTATTATCTACTTCCATAATGGTTGTAGAAATCGGTAAAAGAATAAACAGGAGCCAATGTCACTTTGAAGTCCAAGAAAATAGTAATTAGCCTCTAAACTCACAAAGCTTAATTTTGTTCTGTGAAGTAAATTATTTTTTCATGAAAATAACAAGAACTCTATCGATTCGTGCGAAGTTCCTAATTATACTCTTACCAAACAAGAGCTTAGAATATTAGCTCCACTTTGCGTAAAAGTAGAGGCATATATAAAACACCACGTCATGCCCCCGTGTTTAGAATCATTATGATTCTTTATAATCGGTTTAGGTGAACAGGTAGTGGAAGCAGAAGCTACAAGAGAACTTAATTAATATCAAAAGAAAAAAATGAACAATAAAATAAAAATTTAACTAATAAAAGGAGAGAAAAATAAAGTCCTTTCTAAGAGTTTTCAAAAACTCCATGGTATTACCACAGAAACTTTCTGTCTTTATAAATAGTTATTTTTTTTCAATTTTAGCCTTTAATTTAAGGTGACACATAACCCAAAAAATGGCCAAAATATCAATTTTTATTTTATTGACTAATTTTGTTGATCCTTCTAAATGTATAAAAATTTCACATGTTTGCCTTTAATATTATAGAAGTCATTTAGTTTTTTTTTATTTACGGTGACCAATGATAAACGTTCGCAAATGGCAATATAAACTGTCTTTTTCTTCATGCCGGACTTTTTCTCACTTTAATGTTTTCAAAATGCTAAGGCTTTTTTCCTTTCTTAGATAGAGCTTTCAAATTTTTTGTACCTGCTTATTGTTATGCTTATTCCATGCAATTATGCATGGAATAAGCGTTTAGTTGCTTATTTTTTATATACAAGATATAAATTGAGGTAGTGCAAAATTTCCTCATTTTTCACCACATAAAACGGTAAGAAATCTATATTTAAGCGAATATTAGATGCACATTAAAATCTATGCTCAATTTTGTGTAATATATTTCACTGATTCCGCAAATAAAATTTAAAGTAAGAATATTCATATTTGAAAAATTAGTAGGGAATTTAAAAAATTGATTTTTAAAAAAAAAAATTAAATTTCAACGTAACAAGCAGATCAAAATGAATTATTTTCTCTTTAAGATGACTTTCTATGATAGTTAAGTTATAGTAGTATGCAAATTTTTTCAGTAATATTTCAAATATAAAAGATTGTTCAGAAGGTAATGTATCCCCTTAAACCATAAAAGTCTTAGAGTCTGTGAAAACAGCCTAAGAAAGTGAAATTCATTGTTTTTATGTAGTAAAGATATATAAATATCAAACATCTTCATTGAAGTTTGGTACTTTATCCAATTAAATTCCCTATTGTAATAGTGGAAAAACTTTATCGCAAGTATGCACAGAAGTCTTAGTCTACAGTCTCGATGACATTCATCAGAATCACTAATGCCTCTTGTCGCGTGGATAGTGCCATTATGCATTATTAATTCCTCATAGATATAAATTCCAATATAGGTTCTAGAGTTTTTAGAAACGTAATTTTTAGTCAAGCTAACATAATTTAAAAAAATATATACAATAATAGAAATGATTTCTAATGGCTTCCAATGTTTTTTTAAAGAATCTCATTGATAACCATTTCCCTTTTAATATACACGGCATTAAAGATCTTATCCTTGAAAGCAGTCTGGAATATAAAATTTTAAAAAAATTATTTCACTTTTCATTGAGTCATAGATGGAAACTAAGGGCTTTTGTTATTAATTTGTCTAAATGATTCGATTCCCTACCCTTCCTCTTTTTCCTAATTCTCTTTTGCTTTCCTTTTCGAATATAGATGGCGCCATGGTTCTAGTTTTTCTTTATTTACAAGAAAAAAAGGCGATTACTTATTTAGGCGGGAAGGTCGCGTTGGTTAAAGTGGGAACAATTTATCTCTCTTTTCAACGTGGGGTAAGTTTATTTTTATGAAGGCTATTATTCAGCCCGATGGTTAATATTTTTATATCAATCTTATTAGCTTTTTAATGTTTGTGTTTGGTTTTCCTTTTTCTTTTAAACTAATGCTTATTAGATGGTACTGATCTCCTTTGTCTTTTTTGGAAAATTTCGGGCTAAGAGAATCTATATTTAGCTTAATGCAAGCTTCTTACAGTAAAATTTCCCGAATATTTTGAATAAATTTCGAATATAATCCTTAGCTCTGGATAAAGTGGACTAAAATGGAATCCTTGTTTGTTTAATTAGATTCTCTCAGAGTATTTTTCTTACTTTTTTGCTTTCTTTTAATGATTTTTATTTCCATTGGTTTTTTTGTATGCAGCTGCTATTGCGCGCTATTTAAACATTGTATAAATTTTATTGTTTTAATTTTGTTGTTTCTGTTCAAAGTTTAAGTTGAAAATTTTTAACTTCGTTTATTATACTTTTTCTAGTTGATTGCTTTTAAGTTCCATGAATAAAAGTTTTTTCATCGGATTTAGCCTTGTTTATTACTGTAATATAATATGCAGTTCTAATAAATTCTCGACGGATTTTAAATTGAATAGATTACATTCAGATATAAATTAACATTTCGCTACTTAAACATTGTCTAAATTTCATTGCTTGACTTTAGTTGCTTCTGGCTTAAGCTAATTTTTTAAAATCTGTTTATTCTACTTTTTCTAGTTGATATTTTTAACTCTAATTCCTCAACTCCTGATATACAACATGCCGCTACTCCTTTTGATCAGATGTAGAAGGTGTAATAATATATTTAATAATAATAATACTTCAATAAACTATAACTATATATTTTATTAAATATATAATTGTATTAAAAATAATATACAATTATTTGATATAATTGTGTATCAAATAAAACATATATTAATATTTTAATAAAATGTATAATTTCTAACATTTTATTTTTGTAACGTGAGAAAACAACTAGTTACAAACTCTTCCGTTGTCAAAAGCAAAAATTCAAAATCTTCAAAAAGTAAAAAAAAGCCGCTGCTAGACATCTGTTTAAATCAAGAGAGATACAGTATCCTAGTGATACCATCATATCCAGAATACTTTCATGAAATTGTTGATTGCGAAAACCGGTCATGGGTAACGGGTGGCAAACTTTCGAATCAGGGATTAGAGGAAAGCGAGTTAAAATCTTGATTTGTCCAATTTTCCTTCATCTATTAAAGCCTAAAATCTACTACCAGGGATCCGATATTCTCATATTGGTGAGGAGTGGTAGTAAAGACAGTGGTCTACTGTTCAGTCGCATATTTCATATAGCCTGAGTTCAAATTTATGAGTACCATCTGGAATTAACCAATGTGAAATTTCGATATAGGACGTTAACCTAGAAAATCTAACTCAGACACGATATATGGAAACCACCTGGACTTATATCGATAAAAAGTGTCTGAAATCATTCCATACCTATCCTAACCCTACAATCAGTTCTGCTTTCACTTGCGCAACTGTTTCTGTCCTCACATAACGACCTGCCACAACCATATTCCACAATTCAATGTTAATTTCTTTCAATGTCTCCCGACTTTTAATACATGAATGTTCCCCTTCCTTTCCATCGAGAGTAAAAGCCATCACTCAAGAAGGAAAGAGGTATGTTCCTCAAGATCATATCCTCGTCTTCTATCACCGTTCTCTGGGCTCTACTGTTAAACAGACGCCGCGTACAACCACTGTTTGGCTTATCTCAGCCGCTTTTGTCACAAGATGAATATGGAAACGGTTACTGAAATCTGAGTCGCATGTTTTAATGAGTGAGACACAAGCTTAAGCTGAGTGAATGAATGAAAGTCAAATGTATTTGCGAAAGCTTTCATTTTTGGCACGGATGAAAAAGAATCTCAGTGATTAAGGGAAACAAGTCGGGAATGCTGTGAGCTGCAGATGGTTAAGAAAGTGTTTGGTTTATGATGCCTTGTTAAGTTCCTTTATTCATAAATAACATATAATTCTTCTCCGTGTCTCAGATTTTAGTTAAATTGTAATTGAGGCCTGTAAAACATAATCTATTCGGCAGATATCCAATTTTTCTCATTTTTACAAGTATTTCTCTTTTAAATGATTTTTGTTCAATTTTGCCATGCTTTATAAGTTAAGAACTTATGAGTTTTGAGCAACGGAGGCTCTTATGGCGGCTCGTACATAAGAGCTGCAGTCCCCCCCTAAAATTATTTTAAAAGATTGTATTTTTGTTTTTATTCTAATTGGCTTACTTTTCCACTTTGAGAATTCAGTGATCAACGAAAATTGCAAAAAAGTTATAAAAAATATAAAAGGAAGACTGAAAATCAATCAAGAAATGAGAGAGAGACAGACCAGAGCTGCAAAAAGTTTCGCCCCTCCTCAGGATCCGAAATTAACGCAATGATCAACGCGAAGCGGGAGAAAAGAAATCCTTTCTTTGCTTAAAATTGCATTCATTTGAGCTGCACTTTTCCCAGCTCACGATTGGCGCGACTTCTTCATTTGGCTTTTTTCGCTTTTTCTCAGAAGTTAAGTAGTTTTTTTTTAATTCGATTCTGGAGGAGATGTAACGTTTTGCTTCTTTATGTATTTCGGATGCTGATTACGAATCTGAGGTCTCCCAGCAATAATTTTTGTTGGAATTATAGCTATAGCCAAAAAACATGGAACAAATATTTTCCCCAGTTTTTTGCTTATACCTCAAAAACTATCAATCATTTAGTATATCATCCATATATTTTTAATATATCATCATTATATACCAAAATAATTACAGCAAAATTAACTACAACTTAGGTCTATACAACTTTTGCAGCTCTGCTTGTTTCTGAGCTGACGAGCCGCCACTG
>BGPR01017840.1:0-24874 GCA_013235015.1 Araneus ventricosus | reverse complement strand
TAAACAAATCAGGTAGCTAATATAACAAGATTAAAACAACTTTTTTGCGAAATTAAGTCTAATGAGAGGATATAGATTTTACCATATGCTTAAAAAGTATTGACACAATATTAGTATTCAAGTAAATAATAAGCTTAGAACATTACTGGCAACAACCAAAATATTTCAGCTTATCATGCAAATTGAAATTCGCGCTTGAATGCACATTTAATAATTCAATTTAAACTGAGATGGCCTTTGCACCAATTTTGTTTTAATTTAAGTGAATCTTTCTAACAAAATAGCAATATGTGAAAAAATAGTAATATGCAGCAGGATCTTCAAAGAAAATATAGAAAAATCATTATGTTCGCAATGATATGAAAACTCTCACACTCTTTACTTCTCTCTTCTAACCCTTTAAGACCGGACGTATTTTTAACCAAATGTTTAAATGCCGACTACAACTCAAAAATGGACGATATCTGCCATCCAATGAGAAGAATAGATCTATAGACATTCTAGAAACAAGAAAAATCATTTCTTCCGGCATTTAATGCGTATAACTAACCAGGAACAGAAATATAAGCTAAATCGTACGGGTTCAGTCGTACGGGTCTTCGATCGTACGGGTTCAGTCTTAAAGGGCTAAAGCAATTTGGTGATAAATCACCATATTTCATGAAGCTTAAAGCCAAATGAACGTCAACTTTCATTTCAGCGTTTCAATGTTAAGTCAAAACTATCTCAATATTGAGCGCAGGATGCATGGGATCTGCAAGTATTGGATTAACATCATTTTACTATTACCTATTGTAAACAATAATTTTATGCAAATGAAATATCATCTTTAAATTGGAGCAAAATATAACAGAAAATACAAACAGATATTTTTCCTGCAATCTTCCTCCTAAGTGGTATGAAATGTTGGGATGTTGTCCTCCAAATAATTTTAATTCCTCCAACTTTCATAAAAATAAAATATCTTAGACCATTTAAATTTTTAGTTAATAGTTAATACGAGATTTTTTCATTTCCTTTAAAAAAGAATTTTTTTCCGTTTTCAAGAATTTACTTTACTTGATGTTAAAAAAGTGAAAACACTTAACTTGAGTGGATACTAGAATCAGCTTACTGTGGAGTGTCAATTGTGACGTGTGTTTAATGATCAAAATTCGAAGACAACAAAAGTGCACTGCAGATTTAATTTATATTAAACAAATAAAGATCTGGTTAACCTGGAGCTTAGTTACCCTGGTTTTTTACGTGCTTACTCACTTCGTTTCCCTTATGTCGCCAATTGTTTGTCGCCAAGAGAGAGAGTGCCAGAACATTTGTTTTGGATGCGAGTTGAAAATTCTTTCGGCGTCGTTTGCGCATGCGCCGACAGTGATTTGTTTACCGGTCTACGGCGCATGCCCTTAATTTCGCCTCATTTCCATTGGTTCACTGTCTTCTCTCTTCGATGTGATTGGCCGGCGTACGAATTTAATAATTACTTCGTTTGGAATTCTTGATCATTTACCAAACGAATTTTTTCAAGACCCTTTCGCTGCTCTTCTGAAGATTTCCGTTCATTTAATTTGCTGATATTCTCTTTCTCTGTGTTTCTGATTATGGTTTCCAAATATCGAACAAGGAATGTTTTTTCTGGAAACAATGGTTTCCTTGCTACGTTTGATCGTCTTTAGACGTCGTGTTTTTCCTGTGTTCGTGCTTTCCCTTTGTGTTTCGTTTCTCAACGAAAAAAGCGAAGCTACGAGGGGCCCGCTTTGCTGAAAGCGAACCCGCTGATGTTTTTTAAGTTAAAAAAATTTGCCCTGTGCGCACTTGCAATGCCAAAGGCATTGCGTGCTAGTCTCTCGTTCTGAGATACCGTAAGCATCGAATGCGCAGGAGACCTATAAAAAACTCGCTGCGTATCCTAAACAGTTTTTGGCGCCGACAAATAAAATTGCGCCAAAGAAAATTGGCGAGAAAATAGTACGCACTCTAAACTCCAGGTTTACCAGAAATCTTTCTAACCAGTGTAAACTCAGGCATAACAAATATTGTGAGAATTTAGACCGTGTTAGGCCATAACACAGCTTTTTTCTCTTTAATTCAAAGTGTCAAAAATCTTTCGAAAAATAACTGTTTAGCTTGCATCCACTACTTCAAATAAATAACTATTATTGGGGGTCGCTGAAATACTTCTAAATGAGTCCTTAGTTATCTTAATTACGTGACTGGATAACGGTAGAAATGAAAATATATACAAACTAGAAAATCACCCTTCACCATGGTATGACGGGTGCAAATTGCCTCTTCATTCCAGAGATTTACCGTCAAATTTGACGTGTTTAAATAGATATATATGGAAGAGAAATGTTCAACATTCATTGAAAACAAATAAAATAAACATATGTATTATGACAGGAAATATTTTTTTATTTACATATTTCTCTATTCAAAAAACCTCTTAGTAAACAGCATTTATTGTGAACTATTTTTTGTTGTTTGACAATTTTCCTTGTACTTCAGATGTCTTTGTGTAAATTTTGGCGTTGCCAAAAAATATTATCAAATTATATCATCACGATTGCACTAAATAATTAGATGCATAAGGCGTCCAAACTATGTCACGCGCATGGTATACCACTAACGTAATCTACTACTTTCTATTAAAAAATGGAAATTAATTTGAAATATATGATTAATATAATTTAAAATTGCTCCGGAACTATTGATCATAGCGAGATAAATTTTATATCAATGGATAGCAAATTTTAATTCACTATTTTAGAGCTATTAAATTTCAAATTAGAACGACAATTACTCTTTTAAATTTAAAATCACTGAAATTTAGGTTCTCTAACATTCAAATAATGCTGTTTAACGTCTCGCAGTGCTATGGAGCGAGTTTTATTGCTGGTGACGTCAGAGCGTTACCGAGAGACAGATCTGGGCTATTATATTAGTAAGATATTAATCTATATATATAAAAGAGAAAGTCACTCACTGTCGCATCAAAGAATCTCCCAAATCACTGGGACTAGAAACTTGAAATTGTTGGTTCTTGGGCAGTATGTGCTCACAAAGAATGGATTTTTCGAAATTTTAATTAGTATTTTAATTAATTAAAATTAACTTAAATTTTAACGTTTTTCCACAATAATATCGGAGCATATTATCGCACAAAAATCATTTTAACATAATCTTAAAGTTTAAAAGATTAGCTTCTCTAATCTTTTAAAAGATTAGCTTCTATTAGATTCTGACACCAATTTAATTTCCATACAACAGTCTGTTTAATTTTAATTAATTTTTTAACGTGTTTTGAAACACGATTCCTAACAATATGGGGGTCGTTTATGGGTTCAATAAATAGCCCAACAGTTATTTTGTTTATGTGTTTCAACAAAACGCAAGTTTTCTTTTCAAAGAATGATATTATAATGAAAAGAATAAGCATAATAATAAATGATAATATACTGATAAGAATTCTTTTCTCTGAATAATGAATGCAAATGTAGATTTTTTGAAAATGCAAAGCAATACAAAAAAAATCCACAAACATTTTATTCACTTGTTATATATTCTGTAGCAGTGGTATAATTATCTGTTTCAACACAACCCAGGAATTTCTTTTCTCAGTTTCTAGCCAAACACGGTTTCCCACATCAAGAAAGCATCAGCCTTTAGTAGAGCAACATTTCTAATTACCTCGGAATGTTAATCGCTGCGCTATATAATTTCCTGTGGTATATTTTGGTAACATGCAAGTCATTTGGAGACAGAACTTGTTTCTGACATTTATTTTTGCTAAGTAGGGATTTCATAGCAACTGCTAATTTTAAAAAATGAAAAGATTTAATTTAACCCTACAATGAGCAGCGATTCCTATTTATATCAATATCATTTCTGCCTTTATAAAATTACTTTTGAATAATTTAAAAATTAATTAATTAAATTATGCATTAACTACATTTTTGACTTGAAAAGAAACAAGTTCAAAATTAAATTTTAAATCACTTTTCTCTCATTCCTTACATATCAATATAGGAGCCTAGATATTGTTAAGAAATTTAAAAAATTGTGCAGTGTAGGGTTAAGTATATTAATATGTTTGTATCATACATATAAAATTGTATATCCATATTACAAACTTATATACGGACAAGATATTTCAGACTATATGTATTGTAAACTGATACTAACAATAAGTTTAACTTTACTGTGAAATATTAAATCAGCCGCTTATGCTATGTTTCGATTAAGCTATATATATATGAAATGTCTTCGCTATTGTAGTCCTTGAAAATAAACACAGGCCGAGTTATTAACTAATTTCTTTTTATTATCTGTAGGAGAGTGGTGGATACGTGCATATCTGATTAGGTTACAAGCGAGAGTGCACAGAAAAATCCCTGTATTCTCTCGGATAAGGGAATAACATATGGACACGTGATCAAAGTGAAGGGAATATTGGGTATTTTTAATAAGTTACGTAGACCTTTCAGGGAAAAAAGTCTGGTGCCAAACAGACGCCGTCATGATTTTCTGTCGGCACGTGAAAGCAATTAAGTATTCTTTTAGTAATAAATATGCCAAAATGAGATATTTAATATACCTCCAGCGCGGGAAAAGAACGAAAATGGAGTTTTAGAACATTAACATTTTAAAAATATAATATTAGAATTTGGAATAAAACTAAGCGAGATTATTATATATATATATATATATATATATAAACTATTTTGAAATCAAATCCTTAAATTAATATGAAATTGAAATTATTTTTAAATCAAATCTAACCTGCGATATAATTTACTTGTGGTTAGTTTCAAAGCCCGATAAATTTCCTTTAATAATTTCTCTTTCAAAATTTAAATCATTACTATCAAATAAATGAGCCCATTAGAATAATTGTGGTGTATGTCAAAAAAATTTAAATTTGTGTTAAGCCTGGATTAGTGTTCCTTTTTATTTCCTCTGTTTAAGGAGTAGTGGCATAAATCATTACTACAATAATTGACCACTAGGAGCAGCACCAAAATTGTCGACTAACCTAAACTGCTGTTGAATTGAGAATAACACTGTGGTAAGTCAGTTGCCAGGCCACTGATGGTTATTTACTAGCAACTGTAGTTATTGTAATCGTTGTTTTAAAGCTTTTTTATGTGTTTTGATTCACTATAGTGCTTTTATTGACATTATTATACATACAAATAATAATTTCATTCATTAAATTTGTGTTAAAAAGTTGAGTAAGTGCTATACTGCTGATATTATAAACAAGGAATAAAGTTATTTTTTGAAAACGTTTATATTAACATTTTTATTTGTTAGGTTATGTTTGAACTATTAAAAGTCACTAATAAATATTAAAATAGAAATTAAACTTTTATGTACCTGAAAAAAGACGCATGCAAAGAGTGTGACATTTTTAAGATTAAATATTGTAATCCTAAATTGAGCGATACTGAAAAGGCTAATTTGAAATCTAATCATCGAAAATGATATAATATTTGCGAAAAGTAATCTATACACTCATATTTGTTCAATGGACCTATAAAAAGCACTCCCGTTTCCAATATTAACTTAATTGATGCATATTATATAAGGAATTGTTATTGCTATAATTTCGTTGTCCATGGCTTGTAAAAAGGATTACGTTTGGGATGAAACAGTAGCATCTACAGGATCTCAAGATTTAGCTTAATGTTTAATCAAGCATTTAAAATTAAATGCTCTCTCAAAGAAAAAAGTAACTATCTACATTTACACTTGTACGGACAAAACTATATTGTAAACACAACTCTGCTTTTTTTCAATAACAACAGATTCCTTCAAAGTGAAAAAACGAACAATGAAGTCATTAACCAAAAGTTTTTTGTACCAAGACATTCTTTTCTTCCCAATGACTCTGATTTTGGGTTCGGGGAATTAGCTGCGAAAGACAAAACTGTGTATCTACCTGAACTTTGTTAAAGTATTATAAAGTCATGCCGTCGCACCATGAAGTTTATTGGCTGCCCAATGTGTTAGATTGCAAAAAATGCACCTACATCATTTTTCGGCTTTATGAGTAATTTCAAATATTTAAATCTTCGCCACCAAAGTTTATTTAGTATCTTGTGGCATCTCTGGCGACTTTTGAAATTTAAACGGTAATTTTTTACAGTTTTATTAAGTTATTATTTATTATTTTTTTACAAGTTCATTAAATTATAAATCAAATTAATTTAACGGAACTATTTACTTGCATCTTGTTCCGCGTATGAATTTTTGTGTAACAAGGCTTAAGCGTTGCCTGACTGAAAGATTCCTTTGTATGATTTTGTAATTTGACTGGTCCAGACTTGCTCAAAGTGGTTGCACCTGCAGGCTCCTGAAACATTAAACAACTTGAAACATTAAAGGAAAAGACATAAAAAGTTAAGGCAATTAATATTTAAGTTGATTACTAAATAAATAATTAAGAAAAATTTAGATATTTAATAAAACTGTAAAAAATTACCGTTTAAATTTCAAAAATTGCCAGAGATGCCACAAGGTACTAAATAAACATTGGCGGCGAAGATTTAAATATTAAAAATTACTGATAAAGCTGAAAAATGATGTAGCTGCATTTTTTGCAATCTAACACAATGAATTGTGAAGAATTTTACTCTACAAGTAATTTAGAGATGAATGTTAATAGGAGACGAACGAACAATGCAAATGGAAGTAAACTTGCTTAAAATAAAGTGGATAAGTCTTGAAAAAAATCCTTACAGCATCAAGTACAAAGAAACTCTTCAAGACTTTATAGACTTTGAAGCAATAGCTCTTACTCCTACAGACAGAAAAGGTCGATCAGTGTTTTCCAAAAATCTACCTAAGGAAATGCTGTATCCAAACTTAAGATTAGTATCAATAAAAAGGGCAGATATGATGGATCTGTTACCATTCATATCACTGGCATAACCTGCGTTTTTCAATAATTTGAACACTACCATCGTTGAAGACAACTTAGGCTCCCTTCCATATCATGAGAAGGTGCCTAATGAAGAGGTCCAGTGAAGATATCAAGTTTAAATTTTAACGTTTAATATGTCAAAAATCTCATAATAAAAACAACTTTCGAAAATAAACATATATTTGCAATATCACTTCAGACTTTCTTTCAATGAGCCCATTGTCAGTATAAAATGACAGTGGTGTATATCAATTAAAGTTACTCTAAAACAGACAGTTTTTAATGAAAGTAAATGCATTATAAAATTAGGGTCAATGATTAAACACAAATCCATCACTTGAAGTTAAAATATATGCAGTCTTGATTTTTTTGCAGATAGTTTTAGAAAACCTTCAATTACTCAAAACTAAGTTAGGATGACTTACACCACTATCATTCTAACCAGCTCAAATGTCACGTCAATATTATAGTTGTTCTGCTTACTAAAAGACCTTTTATAATAATATTTTTATTTTCTCATTGTAAGAATACGAAACTATTGATGCTATATCTAAATTACCGTAAAAAATGAAAATAAAATCGTCCGATTAAATTCAAAAAGGAAAATATTACCATATTCAAACATGTAGAAAATAGAAGTTTATTTTTCATTGAACCTAGTCGCAAAATTTTTGCAACATGAACTGCTTACATCTTTAATTCTTTCCTACAATCTTTTCTTTTTTATACGACGCTTTGACTTAAGGTTAATATATAAATGTGTGAAAAAGCCTTTGTACCTTCAGGCATACTTATGCGTTTACTTTGTCAACCAATAAAAGACTTTTTTCAAACTTATTTTAAATTTCAGCCTTATTATAAAATCAGCCCCAGTTTTTGCTTAATAATTTTTAAAAAATAAACGCATTTCAAAGTGTGCATTTGGGTGATGATTTCCCCTTTCCATAGCTGCTTCTATCTGACAGTTGTAAAAGCAAATAAAATATCTCCCTGAATCTTATTTATTGAAAACATTTGAAAATTCCTATTCATAAAACTAAATTCACATTTTAATATTAAGGCGTAGAAGTTTGCGTAGTACAGCAATGGCTTAGGTCGTCATTTCACCAAGTTCAAAATTATGAGCTCCATCAAAAAACAGACTTCGCACGTCCTGGAAACAGGACCTTAAACTAAAAGTAAATTAATAAAGTTATAGATGATATTCTCCAAGCGACAAGCTTATTATCTCGAACTTGAAGTCAGCGGGAAATTAGGGACTTTGAAATCTGTATAGTACGTTTAAAATAAGCCTAATTGAAACTAATTTCAACAATAAATTAAAAAAAACATAAACAGCAGAATGATATATAACATGCACTCATTAATTCTTGTAATATTCTAAGAGCCCAGCTTCAAAAAATAATGAAAAGGCCTATTTTTTTGATAACCAGGGCACAATAAAGGAAAACACGTTTTCGCCAGATAATCTTTAATTCCCTTATGTTAGATTACACTCATTAAGACAGAATAAGGATCATAAGGATTATACCGGACAATCATAAATAGAGCCAAATACTCTCAACACATTTCATCTCTTTCCCAGTTTTCCGTAGAATCCCGTTAAGGTAATTTAAAATCTCCGACATATCTTTTAATGGATCTCAGTGTGATACTGCACCATCCAAAACGAACTCGCCAAAACTCAATTTGGAAAGACAGCAGCACGAGCTTTGGAAAATGTCTAACTTTGCGACCCATTAACTGCATGCGGCTCGCACTTGCGCTTCTTCCGTAGCATTTTCTGTCAGGTAACATTCTTAATGTGCTCTAGATTTATGGTCTCAGTTTACGAGTAACGGTTTCTTCTTGGGTACCAACTTCTCATGACAGCAGCATTCGAACATTAAGTCAGTCTGGCCACTCGGAAAACGACAACCAACTGCGCTTTAGAGCTGTCATAAAGTTCCGTGTTAAAAATATATATCCCACTGGCCTGTATACTACTCTTGCGAAATAAAATATTTCTTCGCTGTTTAGTATTTGAACCTTGGCATATTTCTACTATAATAATGTAACAAAATTGTCTTGTGGGTGTACGTGAATGCAGTCCAATACGCAGGATTAAAAAAATAAAGCTCTTTATTTTACAAATATTCTAGGAAAAGAAACGTAGCACAAGTATTAAAACAACACTTGTAAAAATTCACAACAGAGATTACTCTTAACTCAGATCTTAACTCAGCGCTGAAAGGTTTCTTATTAGCTCACCAGCTTGCTTGCTGACCAAACTCCAACTCACTCGTCTTGGCTTGAGAGCTTGCTTTTATACTTTTTCAACAGGAAGTGACTTCATTACGTAGGAAGTGACGTAATCTCCAGGAAGTTCATGAAGCCTGTAGAAATAGGTTGAAAGTTCGAGGTCCTTCTAGAAAATTCCTTTTGTCGCCAAAGTCACCAGCTTTGCCGCCAAAATGATCGCCAAGTTTGTCGCCAAGGTCGCCAAATTTATCGCCAAGATTAGCATCTCAGGGAAACGACTTTATAGCTTTGTAACAATATGTATTTGGACACATACTATATTTTCATAGCCCAATCATTCGCGATCAACATCATAAGATCCCTTTGAATAGGTTGGTGTATTGTTATGAGTTTAAGTTAGTTCCGCGTCAGTCTGCGATAAAGTCTGTTGAAATATGTCGCTGTTGTATTTCAGTAGTGTTGTGAAAACTTTTCTATTGAAGAAAAGAGGGAGTTTTATCTGCTTTTATAAAATGTACTAATAATGAGCTTGTAACTGATATTTTCCTTTGCAGCAAGTTTTATCAACTGAATTTTCACCTAACATGTTTTTTTATCAGATAATTTTTTTAAATTTTTTTATATGTTACATCCATATAATTACAAAAAATCACGTATGGATTTCAATAAGTAATCAATATCAAGTTTTATAAAGATAAAATAATAGTGTTAATTTTATAAATAATGCTTAGTTTATAAGTTTTATAAGTTTTTTAAATAATGCTTATCTACTTCTTTTACAACATTTGCGCTTTAGTCTTAAATGTAACACATATTAACTTATGTTATAATCTGTCTTTCTTGTCGAAAGATTTCATGATGTGTCTCTTCTTGAAATATTACATATATTCACACATGGATTTCAACAAGTAACCAATATCAAATCTCGTAACGATAAAATAATGATGCTAATTTCATAATTTTAAATAGTGCTTATCTTATTTTCTTGCAATATTTGCGCTTCAGTCTTAAATATAACACATGTTAACTTAAATTATAATCTGTCTTTTTTATAGAAAGATATCAAGATGTATCTTATCTTTCTGCCTAAATTTTATTGTAATTCCGTTTCACAGTGTATCATCTAAAGCTAATAAACATTCATCACGAGTGGAAGCATTTTGAATCTTACTGAACACGTAACTAAAATATAAAAAACTAAATTAGAAGAATTAATTATTAATTAACAATAAATTATTAATAACTTATATTATATAATAAGAACTTATAAAATTAAGCTATTAAGTAATATTATTTATTTAATTTATGAAGAACTATTATTATCACTTTAATAAGAACTTAATCTCACTTATTAAGAATTGAACGTAAGTAATTAATTTATTATTATTAAATTAATTTGTTATTAATTAAATTAATTTGTTATTAATTAAATTAATTCATTGAATTAATTTATTAAATTGATTTATTAGCGTATCTTATTAAGAGTTAATTATCAATATTTAAGAATTTTATTCGATAAATTGCTAAAAAGTGATTTTTGTACGCACCACATCAAAATATAAATTATATCTGAAAGTCCTTCAATTGATCAAGATGATCAGAAATAAAATTATATTTGTAATTGAATATTTTCCTCTTCATGTGAAATTTCGATGTAAGAAAATTGCGAATAGATGCCATTAATTAAAACATCTGGTATATTGCAATTTCCTAAGGATTTGAAATTATACTAAGCATTTCCATTTTACTTTACTTCATAACGCAAAACTCCTGTCTCGGATATTACACAACATATTTGAAAAAAGATGAAAAAGGATATAGCATCCAGAGAGGCAATGAAAAATGGTAATTATTCGGATCTAAGTTCATAAATTTGTAAGTAAGTCTCGTATCTTTTACAAAGGAAGACTTACAAACATTCAGTAAGATATTCTAGGCATTTACATACCATCATTAAAAAGTTTTGTCAAATTTTTCTGAAGAAATCTTAAAATCAGAATAGTTTCCACTATAATGAAGTCAATTAAAATTAAAGGCAAAATAATATTTAATCCAATAGTCGAGAAGATATTTACCCTACATTACGTTCTTTAGATTAGTTCTTATTTAGATCTTCTACATTTAGATTCTTTAGATGGGGTAATCTTATCCTTTGGACTAATTAAAGATGAGAAAAAATAAATTTGTAACTTTGCTTTCACTTTCTGCATTATGATTAAAAAATATTTCAAGCTTCAACTTAAATTAAACAAGTAATATATTAATGAATAATAATGATGTTCGAATTCTTTACTAAATAAATATTTATTCAGATAATTTTTACTAATAGGAAGATATTCAGCACCTAAACATACTTTTTCAGATTTACGCAAAATAGATTTTTCAGGAAACATTCATTTTAATTAAATAATTTAAAATTTAAATAAATAATTGACTATTATTATAACAATGTACGTTGTTTATTTAATAAAAAAAATTTAATGTAAAAAGGATAATGAAAAGAGTAAATTAAAAATAATCAAAATCACAAATGTAATCGAGAATTTAATATGTCGCCATACATTCACTCTTTTATTTCTCCTTAAAATAATTAGTAAAACGGCAAAAACCTATTTCTTGTGTTATCACAAACTTATCGCATTTCTTAAAAATTAAAGAACTCGATATCATTTTGCAAACATTAAATTATTTGTATTTCAACAACTGAAATTGGATTTGAAAAAGTATTTCTCTAATTTTAAAAATAATGAATTTTTTTAGTTGCTTCTGTTGCCAATTATTAATCAGAAAAATAATAAAAATCTTTCATTATATCCAATTGTCTGTTTGCTGCAGGCGATTTTTAATGAATCTGAACGAAACTTTAAAAAAAATATTAGAATGCAACTAAGAGTTAATAATAAGTCTGAAACGTACTGAATATTAGACTGAAATATATTTATTTCACTACTTCTCGAAATATTTAAGCATATTTGTAGAAAGAATACCGATTACATTTAAATTTGAAAATGCTAAAAAAATTGTTTTAGATTTCTTCATACTGAAATGGTTTATTTCATATCATTTTGAATTCTGATTTTGTAATCGAAAGACAAATAAATTATAAATGTATTCAAAAATGAAAATTTTAAATAAAAATTCATGAGAACGTCGGAGATTTTTTATTATAATTTTATAAAACAATTTACCTGTCTTTGAAAGAAAACATATATCTTCTATTAGTTTCTGTAAAGTAATTTTAAGAATAATAGATTAACAAATGGATAAATAAGAATATTACATGTTTCGACAAGAGGAATGCATAAAGATTGTTAAAAATTTCATACTGGGGAATATTTTTAATAGTTTTTTCCTTTCGTGAATCAAAAGTTTTTTTATTTATTTTTTTGGAATTAACTATCTCAATTAAAGATAGGTTAGAGATCAATTTCATTGTAACTAAGCCTATATATTGCAATCTTTCGACAGTATGTTTTCATTCTAATATATCGTTAATTAATTAATTAAAATATTTTAAGAGCCATTATTTGATATCTTTGAATCACTTTTAGGGCCAATTTTCTACTCTACTGGGAAAACAACTGTTCTCTAAGAAAGCACTGAATTCTACACATTCCATTTTTATTTTGTAAAACAAATTAGTTATTCCATTCAATTAACAGGGAAAAATATTTAAACTTCTCTAATAATAAAATAATCGCTATCAATGAAAGAATGGAGTAGTTCAAACGAGAAATTTTCTTGCATTTGATATCTTTTGAAGCCAAAGGTTTAAAAATACTTCAACACAATAGTTGGATTTAACCAACTCGTTGATTAAAAATTAATAGACGACAATGGTTTGATGAAATTCTATAATCAAATAACAACCATATAAAGGGAATTCTAAAGAATTTAGGTAGAAAAAAACAGCTATAATTAATTACCTATGTTTCTGTCCCTTTTGTCTCTTTCAAAAATTGAACACTTTTATGTGCAATGTTATTTTTATTGCGTTAATTAACTAAACAGCTTTTATCGTGCCACGCCTTCCATTAGAAGGAAGTTTTTTCTTAGAAATTCTAAGAACAGTACAAAGTAAATTTCTATAGAATAGAGAATTCTCTTCCAATTTTTTTCTCCACACATTAAAAGCGATTAATAAAATGAATAGGCAGGTGCAAACGACTTCACAGCAAATTATAATCAATGACTTAATAGAATTCCGCCGCCCCTCCCTTAATCCACTTTCCTCCCCTTTTCATACAGATTTGTGATCGGATGGAAAGCTATGGACTCGTCGGCGAGAGGGAAGAACTCGTTAATTCCATAATGATAAAAGCTGTCCGCTGAATGCAAGAAAAAAAATTTAAAAAAATAACCGCTTTCTAAATTCCGATGGATTTTAACGGAGCGTGATTGGACGTTTCCTTGCTTCGACGTTCATTAAAGAATGCTGTTTGGGTTTCTTTAAGAGGAGTCTATCCTGTGATAAAAGGTTTATAAAATAAATGTTGAGGAATATGGAGATGAAGAATAACTTTTAGTCTAGAATAATTTCTTTCATTGTGTGAAGTCGCGTTAGACAATTTTTATTTTTATGAATTTACTACGAATAATGCAAAACAATGGAGCTGCTAATTAATTTATTTTACTAGATAATTCATAATTTTGTTATCCATAATGAATATGAATTATCTTTGTTATTGTTTTCAGATATAATTTTTCTGTGCGTTTGCACACAAAAGCAATCGGGTGAAATTTATTAATGTTAATTAATGCAATTCTTGATTATTTAAAAAATCGGTTCTGTGATTATCAAATAATAAAATATTTATTCTGTTCCAGTAACAATAAAAGCGAAATGGAATGCATTAACAAAGTACCTCAGTAATTGTATATTTCAAAACAATTTTTTTGTATTTAACAATTTTTTATTAAAACAAAATCGACTGATTTATAATCCTTCAACACGTGCTTGATTGTTTCTCATTATATTTCGGAATGCATTAATGTTTAAATGCTACAAAATTTTGAAAAAAAAATGCCAGATCTTCAAGTTTGAGTTAAAACCAAAATTTGTAAAGCTGTTTACAGTACACATTATTAATTTAGTTACAACGCATGTCTTATCTAAGAATCAGACTATTCTGAAAAACTGTTACGTAACTTAAAACTGATAGATCTGATTTTGTTGCATTTTTTTCCTGAAAATCATGTACCTTTTCATATTTGTGGATTCATATTTTCTTAGAAACAATAAAAGGAGAACTAATCGTCTGTTTTTTTTATTCATATTTTTAGAAAAATTCACGTTGAGTTTAAAATAAGAGATGAAATTTGTGACTATATCTTGTTCTTATTAGCTGAAAGCGCGCATTACTTTGAAACGATTAAAAAAAAATTTAAGTTTGGCAAGGCGGTGAATGATATAAGTTTGCTTTAAAAAATACTTGTGAATACTTGACTTGTATAAACTAGAAATATTTTCCAAGTGGTTTAGAAGGCCGTGGTAACTTTTAAGATCTCGGCTTTGGGACCAGCTCCAAGCTCGAAACCCGATCATAAGCAGAGTTCACACGAGGCCAATGTTGTCTCGACAATAACTTCACGCATGCGTGGTATTTGCGGAAAGAGCGGACAATAGGACGACGGGACAACTACATGAAGTTGAGACCTCTTTTCCTCTTTCTGAGCATGCGTGAATTTATTATCGAGACAATATTGGCCTCGTGTAAACCCTGCTTTATTGAAATTCGCGTATATGTTGGCCTGGAGGGTGTTGTACTTGATTTCGAAGGTCAAAAGTCCTCCCGTTGATGTGGCAAAGATATTCTGAGAGAGCGGTATTATTACCGACGCAGGTATTATCACTTGAACATTGTTCAAAATTGCAAGACCCTTCTCAAAAATCGCTCGTACTATTTCAAACGGATGTTGGTATCATTAAATTAAATTTAACTCAAAGGCATTTATAATTAAGAAAACCAATTTCTGATGAAATAAAAATTCCGAACTCGAAATTCTGGAAATTTATGCCAAAACCAAGTGTTGGTACTCTTTAAGCTATATTAGAAACTCAAATCCACTAAGCTACAAAGAAAGTTTTTTTTGTGTGCATTGTACGACAAAGTTATAGAAAATAAGAGCAATGAATAAATACCAAATTTGGTTATTCAGAGTTTCTTTAAAAAAACAATAGTTCTTGCATACCCAAACTGATATATCCTAAAATTAATGTAAGCACTTCAAATTGTAGCTGGAATATTAATAAAAAAATTCTTGTGAACTAACTAATTAAGTGAAAACACGATGTAATGAAATAATCACAGTCTCACACTCAAGAAAATTTATTATCCACTTTTATTTATCACTTGCTTCTTATTCGTGAAGATGAAAATTTGTAATCTATTTTTTTCACTTCCTGGTGCGCTGGAGTTTTGAAATTTTGTGCACTCGGGTGTTCTTCATGACATGCACTGACTTCGTCACGAATACCATAAGATCTCCACCTTATGTACTTTTAATTAGGTTAACCTGGAGTTTCGGGTGCGTACTCACTTCTTTTCCCTTAAGCTCGCCAATTGTTTGTCGCCAAGAGAGATAGTGCCAGAACATTTGTTTTGGATGCGAGTTGAAAATTCTTTCGGCGTCGTTTGCGCATGTGCAGACAGTGATTTGTTTACCAGTCTACGGCGCATGCCCTTAATTTCGCCTCATTTCCATTGGTCCACTGTCTGCTCTCTTCAATTTGATTGGTCGGCGACCGAATTTAAGTAATATTTCGTTTGGAATTCTTGATTATTCACCAAACGATTTTTTTCATAACCTTCCGCTTCTGTTCTGAAGATTTCCGTTCATTGCATTGGCTGATTCTTTATCTCTGTGTTGCTGATTATGGCTCCCAAATATCGAACAAGGAATGTTTTTTCTGGAAACAGTGGTTCCCTTGCTACGTTTCATCGTCTTCAGACGTCGTGTTTCTCCTGTGTTCGTGCTTTCCCTGTGTGTTTCGTCTTTCAATGAAAAAACCGAAGCTACGAGGGGCCTGCTTTGCTGAAAGAGAAGCCACTGATGTTTCTTTAAGTTAAAAAAATTTGCCGGTGAACACTTGCAATGCCGAGGACACTGCGTGCTCAATCTCTCGTTTTGAGATACCATAGGCATCGAATGCGCAGGAGACCTATGAAAACTTCACTGCGCATCCTAAATAGTGTTTGGCGACGACAAATAAAATTTCGCCAAAAAAATTGGCGAGAAAATAGTACGCACCCTAAACTCCAGGTTTACCTTTAATTATTGGACAATCACATACCAGAAGACGCACATGGACAAGAAGGCAAATACACAGTGCAGACACTATACAGGGTGGTAATAATTTATTGGATCTATTTCAAAAATAAATTTTAAAAATTAATAATGTTACAACTATGTTGTTTTAATGAGAGCGCATTTAGTTTTTTCAGATAGGTAACGCCCCGTTACGGAGGTCTAAGTGATCATAAATTATTGGACATCTCCCATTTTTGAGGGCCATTATCTCGAAACTATTAAAGTCAACAGAAAAATAAAATCATGTATTTGTAAAGAAATTTTACGCTCTTTAATTTGTTAAATCAATTTTAAACGAAAACTGAATAGTTTTCGAGATATTCAAGAAAAGCTAAAAAAAGTAACCAGCAAACGCACATCGGCTTTTGCTGATCGGTAGCCACTACGTTTGGAAATTTCTCAATGTGGCAAATTTAGAAGGTCGCAATGGTACACCAACTATCTGAAAAAACCTTTTTTTATTTGCTGTCTCATTATGAAAAAACACAATTGTTACATTATTAGTTTTTTAAAATTAATTTTTGAAATGGGTCCAATAATTTATGATCACACTATAGATATAATGGATAGGATTGAACATTTTTCCGAGTGAAACGTGTTTTCTGGGAAATAAGTTACGTGGGCTCGCCATCCATCATCTTACACATTCTTTCTCTCGACTCGCGATCCGTCTCCAGAGTTCCTAGGATTTTTGTTCGCCAGATGGCGCAGTTGTTACAACATTGTTTTAATATGTAACATTCAATGTATAAAAGCTGGTATTATATAGAATTCCTAGGCATTTTATAGAATGTCGAAAACTGACCGGCAATGTATGAACCGATTAACATTTCACACATTTCCTAGGCAATTTATAGAGTGCAAATCACAAACCGGTTAAGTATGAAATACATCGCCGATTCGAATTTATAAGAAATAAATTTAAGTGCAATTCACAATAAAATTATTTCTTTTCATGATGCAAAAAGCAGGTTCACATTTCATATTTTTTTCTTTAATAAGAAAAGCATAAATTTGTTTCGTACAACTTTCATTTTTCTTTACGTATTTTCAATCAAAGTTTTTTAATGGCGCTCTTTCATTATTTTTTCAAAATAACATTTGTATTTTTGAGGAATGCACGTCTTTAAATAATAGTCTTATTATGACCTTTTTCCACACATTGCCTAAATAGTATTTGTCATTCTATAGAATGCCTAGGTATTTTGTGCAATGTCTAGGTTTAGTTTACTTATATTAACGTCCAGTTTCAAAGCAACACGAGGGCTATTTTGGAACGGACCTCGTAATTTTGAACCTTGGTCAGATGACGAGGACGACACCTGAGCTGGCACCCCTTTTCAAACTTCCTCGCCACACCAACGGGAGGACGTTCGGCCACTACATATGATTTAACGTGCAAAAGGCCCCATGCACGGTGGATCTTCAGTGGAATCGGGTTTCGAATCTGGAGCCCTCCGGCCCCAAAGCCGAGACCTTACCACTAACCATCGCGGCCTCCATGCAATGTCTAGGGGAAGTATAAAATAATTCTCATATTTCATACTTTGCCTAAAAACGCCAGGCATTCTATAAAATGTCTAAGTATTCTATGGAATGCCGCCGTTTCATGCATTGGATGTGATAAAAATGTAGCTGATTTTTATCAAATTTTGTTATTGTTATCAATCTTTTAATGTTATCAAAATTCTTAAGTCCTAAAGTGATCACATTAAGTGGCAGCTATTGTATTTTTATGGATAACAAGTACCAATTATGAATGCTAATTCTATATTATTTCCGAATCCATGATCCCTGCTGATTCATGATACTATGGATGATGAAAAAATCTGAAAATGAAATCTTTAAAAGAGGAAAAAAAGAACAAATAAACAACTTCAAAATGTGCTTTTAAATTGCTTTGAGGCACGCCTATTCGATTGTGTAAGGACACACCTATTCTTAATTATTAATTTATTCGTCTTTGGACTATAATTCTTCCTATTTTCATAAAATTTCATAAAGCCCTTTGAAATATAATGATTTCCGTCGTAATAAAAACATCTAATTTCAGTTCTTACGATTGATTAATTAAAATTTTAATTCTTGTATGTATCTTACATTCAACATTCAAGCCAGAATTCATAATATATTGCAAAATCAAATTTTTAACTTTCATTAATTTCTATGATAATTAATTTTAACTTCATTCAGATTTTTTAAAAAGTTTTTATTCTTTCTTCGAAAATGCGGTAGTAATTATAAATAGAGCAAATAGTCTAGTTTTCATTAACTTTCAGTCTTATAAATATTTGAAATGATTCGCAAATCCCATTTGCCATTATTCTCTGAAATAACCATCTTTTTCATTTAGTTTCTTTAAAAATTAAATAAAGCAAATAAATTGATACAAAATAATATTTTAATTAATCTTCCTTTTGATAATTTGATACGTGCTCGCAATTTTTAAGAAAACGAAATAATACTTTACAATAATAAATCATTTTCCAGGTTGTAAATAATTTTGCAGATTGATATTCAGCTTTTAATCTTTCAGCAACATAAAACGCCCGTCTTCATACAAGGAAAAAATTTTGCCGTTTTACTAATAATCTTTATTGAATTTTTTAATGAAACGAGATAAGATAAATTATTCTATTTTTGGCTAAATTCTTTACTATTCTTACTTTAAAACTCTGTTTATTAAATAAATAACGATTACTGTCATAATTGCTTTCAATATGGTACTTACGTTTTAAATAATTTAATTAAAGTTTTTTATGAAACATTTGCTTAATGTCAACCAACTGAATAAACATGTAAAGTCATGAGATACCTTCCTGATGAAAGTTGCTAAATACACATTTTTACTGTTAATAAACGCTGTCATTAATCCAATAAAATATTATTTTTTAATTAAAATTGACGCTTCAAACCTTTTTAATGATAATGTTGTCAGTAACAACAAGAAGTAAAATTTAATTTTTGGTTATAATAATTTACTAAGAAGGCGTGATACTTTACTCTAACAAAAGATTGGAATCGAAGGTAAATAGATTTGTCGAATATCGACAAAAAATAGTTTGAGTTTTTATTTTAATTTGGCTTCATTCTTTTAATACTGACTGTACTGATTATTTAAAATTCCCCTGAAAGCATTTTACAACATCTTCAAATGCGGATTAGTGAAATGGCTGGAATTGAATTTTGAAAATTGAATATATAGTATAATAATTATTCTAGAAATATACTAGAATAAAATACATTGTATCATTTAGAATTTTAAGAAAATACTTTTAACACAAATCTTTAAAGGAATGAATATCTTTTATGGTTTTCTTTATGGCACATGTCTGCCCATAACGCGAAGTTACACTTATAAATATAATCTGGAAGTTGAATTATAAACCATCTTCCCGGTCGAAATCAGTAAATTTAAGTGTTGTCAACCTATAAACTGAAATAAATTCGATTGTATCTCACAAATTGTATATTAGATGCGAGATTGAAGAGGCTGCCTATATCTATTGAACTTTAAAACATACTAATAATTATTTGCATTATTTTTCACATTGTCTTTCCTTTTTAATATTGCATTTATATATTATTACAAATATAAATATTATTTTCCCGGGGTATATTAATGAAGTGCATGAGGGAAATCGCCCATTACTCGCCGATTGGCATTAATGAAGAGTTTCCTTCCCTTATTTTAACTATTTGTGTCAATTTTGACTGAATCACAAAACTTATATAAGACATTAACTCATCGAAGCTTTAATTTTATATAAATTGCAAGTAAAGTTGTATGCAAAGCACTTTTAAAAATTTCTTTTTTGGTGTGAAGATACTTCTTTTAAATCTACATAAACGAACTTTGTAATTCGCATTGCATTAAAGCTCCGTTTATACCTCTTTAAAGGGACTGACGTAAAAAGACGTATATCCGAAATTTTAATCAACAACTTCGATTGTTACAAATTTAATGATACTAATGCAAATTCATTTAAAAGTATTAATTTTAAACTTTTTTAAGATAGTACTAGTATAATACTACATAGTATGGAAATCAATTATTAAATTTTAAAATTAAACAATTATCATAAAAGTGAGAAAACTCATACCCTTATTGAATATCTTATACGATTTATGTACATGCAGATAGGCGTTTATTTACAAAAATCTCTAACCTTCGTCTAACATGCTGATTGCCTGTGAGTATTAAGTACGGCATTATGAATCGATTTAAGTTCATTGAATGTTTTTCAATGGAGTCCATTGCGTCTTTAAAGAAAGGCGGAATAACTTCTTCATCATCGTTTAAATTAGCACCAGATAATTTGTCTTCTATTAATTCATCAATTGTGAATAATTTCAAAGTCATAACATCTTTACCATAGTTTACATAGTAGAAAGGAGGAAATTTTCAGATTTTAGAAGGGAGGGGAAACGACGTAAACCGAAGCTTTGCGCCGGATATACGAAGTACTTTATCATTATAATGATTACGAATGAATCGGTACTGTGCTGAAACGACATATAAATGTAAACAACGTATAAATGCGAAACATACAAACGAAACATTAAATCAGTTACAGAACGTGGCTCTTCCTTGAGATAATAATCTTTCATTAATTAGCACCTTCCCCTTCCATCGACTGAGCTCATTACTAAATGATTGCCAAACCTGGTAATCAAAACGAGTGTTTCACACTTTCTGAATCTGCGACAAGAATAATATTTTTGTAAGAGCGCATTAGGCAATGAGCAGTGTAATCAAACGATATCGATATCGGATAGTCTTCACATTGTTACCAAAAGTCACCGACTTTGAGCAGGATCGAACCTGCGAGATAAACCCATGGGAGCAGCCCCACACACCATACACTGATTGAGCCGATTGTATTTGAATTTAAAATATACAGCGATACTGAGTACGTAAGTCTGACCGAAAAAATTATTGCCGAGAATATAAAAACAAAAAGATCAAAGCGTCAAATCAAGTGGAAAAACATCATAGAAGCTATTTTCTAGTGTTAGATCACAACTTAATACATACGTTACTTAATACGTAATAAATGCTGTTACAGTAAATGCCTTCAAAATTTTACTCCTCATCCAGTCCATAGATAAATTAGATTTTGAAAGAAAATATAAAGAATCAATATTTGTGATATCATTATTGTGCGATTAGAAACATCTTAGATGAAATCGCATTTGGCTATATATCCCTGAAGTTGAAAACATTCGCAATTTTACATCTATAATATATTTTATTAAAGCCGATAAAAGGTCCTGTTTACTTTATTAGCATTGTACTCGCTACACTACTGAGCGACATTCTGCAAAACTTCAGACTTTATCACCAACAGGCGCAGACCCTTCACATTGCCTTCAAATATATAGATTATTCAATGAGACCTAACGATGTCCGTCGCGAATGGCTACGCTATGAAACTAAAATAAATCTTTCAGCTCATATAGGAGAATTATGCGAAGGTTCAAATAAGAAAGGGCAAAGAAATGTTTTATTTAGAAAGAGAAGCGTTCAAACCAGCGGAATATATATTTTTAACACGAAACTTTATGACAGCTCTAAAGCGAAGTTGGTAGTCGTTCTCCGAGTGGCCAGACTGACTTAATGTTTGAATGTTGCCGTCATGAGAAGTTGCTACCGAAGAAGAAACCGTTACTCGTAAACTGAGGCCATAAATCCAGACTCACATTAAGAATGTTGCCTGACAGAAAATGCTACGGAAGAAACACAAGTGCTGGCCGCATGCAGTTAATGGGTCGCAAAGTTAGACATTTTCCAAAGCCTGTGCTGTGTCTTTCCAAATTGAGTTTTGGCGAGTGCGTTTTAGATTGCGCAGTATCACACTGAGATCCATTAAAAGATCTGTCGGAGATTTTAGATTACATTTACCGAGTTCTGAGGAAAGTAGGAAAGAGATGAAATGTGGCGAGAGTATTTGTGGATTTTCTGGTATAATTATTATTCTGTCCTAATGAGAGTAATGTTACACAGCACAGAAAGGGAATACTGCTTTCTTTTAGTAAGATAGGGATATCTGCAAAGTCGACGTTTATATAATTGTCCAAAACTCAGTTCTATATAAAGATTATAAGAATTTAAGAAATATATCATTCTGCTGAATGATGCTTTAATGTTGGTGTTGAGATAAGATGAGAGATTCGATTTATTTTAAGGATGTTATAGGTGGACATACAAGGCAGTTTTAAAAATCTGAATACCCTGCTAACTTTTGTGTTTTTGCCTGTCTAATGAAGTCAGATTTCCGCTATAGCAAATAGCAAATTCTATCTAGTACTTCCCTTCACTAGAAAGTTCCGTCGGGAAGAAGCACGAATAATTGTTTTTAGTTTAGTCGTCGAATTATGAGATGAAATTCATAATTCAGAATCGTGGTCAAATGATGACTAAACTGATTTGATGCCTCACTCCCAAATTTCCACGCTAAACAAACATGAGGACAGCACCCCACAGAAGACTTAATATGCACCAGGCCAACATATGCGGCGGGCCATTGCCGATTCTATGAACCTTCCAGGAAGATGATTAAATGATGGATATTTCTAATGAAACAAATATTGGCATTTCGTCGGCATTATATAGAATCTTTTGAATTATAAATCAAGAAAGCACACCTTTGTCAGTTCGTAGCCTATCTGACTGGCATCTCGCTTTTTTAGTTGAAAGTTATAGAGATCAAACTTTATGTTCGTTCTCTAAATATTCATAGAGTCATGTTTAAAAGTTTATGCTTCAACCTTTATATGTGGCAATGTAAAAACGTATCAGGAATAATTGTGGTCCGAATATGACCAGAATTATGTATTTTTTTTTACATGAGCAAATCTGGATGTCGTATGTCTATCGCAAGATGGTGGTTAAAACTATTGGATATTCAAATCTGGAATTTTTGTATTTGTGATTTGTAAGCTTGTTATCTTTGTCAAATTTGGTTAATCAATTAAAGCAAATACATCATTCAGAGATTACATAAATTTTCTGGACTGCATATAGAGCAAGACAGAATTTATGGTTTATGTTTTGCTCATCATACAGAATTTTTAATTGTTGGGGGGAATATAAAAACACAGCATTTCTCAGAACGTATAAACAAACTAGTTAAACTTTTTGCGGAAAGCGGCGAATAGAATGCGCCAGTGGGTATTTATCATAAGCTGAATAAAGACTATCGAAGGTAGACAGCTCGCCACCCGCCAAACCTCGTATTAACATCCCTCCTACTTGCTCCGATAGTTTCCACTGACAATGAATCAGTCAGTTCGGTCTGATCGGACTTGAAAATGCATGATACGCTCTCCATGACCCAACCGGGCTGTCACGAAACGGCGGGAAATTATCCCTAAAGAGCAATATTCAGCTGTTTACGAAGAATTAAGCGAGAAAATAGCAGCTGAGGACGAATCGGATGCATTATATCTGGATGGAGATGTGAGTGGGTACAGCGACCTAAAAACTGATTCTGAGACTTACTTCGAGAACAATCCAGTTGACGAAGAATATAGAGACTCAAACTCGAACACAAATGTTTGTATCATCCATCCATTCAACCTCTAATCTTATTACACCATAAAAAATAAAATTATGTGTATTCAAATAACGTAGAGCTGGAAGAAACGACATGGAGCACTTTATGCGCCAACCGGATCTCAGTGTTCTAAAAAGTTATCTGTCGGCAAAGGGTTAACGTAGCAATTATCTTTAAAAACTTTCAGAAATCATAAAGAAAATTAACTTTGTTAAATGATATATTGAAAGATAAATAAAATTCTAATAAAGTTTTAAAAATTAAACATTATGCTTTGTTAATGATATTGTGTGATAATACGTATATTATATTGCCTGGCTCTTTTAAAATCACGAAGGATTATTGCGGATTTTTGATGTGAGATAGCATTCACTTCCGAAGTATATTTAATCTTGGAAAGTGTGTGAGGCACTATAAACGGCCTAAAATATTACAGGAAGTCTGTAAAAAATCTGAAATTTCAAATTCCAGCTGTTATTTATAACATTTTAATATATAGGCCAACATTTCGTGATGAACTCAATTCAATATTTATTAAATGCCTTCTATCAGTCCTTCAACGTGGCCTGTCATCTCCTTCCATAAAATTCACTTTATCTCTAACAAAACCGTCCTTCACGCGAATTCCCGTGAAAGCACTTGAA
This sequence comes from Araneus ventricosus, assembly GCA_013235015.1. Taxonomy (NCBI): domain Eukaryota; kingdom Metazoa; phylum Arthropoda; class Arachnida; order Araneae; family Araneidae; genus Araneus; species Araneus ventricosus. Next base: position 197 of record BGPR01017840.1, on the reverse strand, counting down.
GGGATAGAGAAATATCTCATCGCATTTGACAGGGAACATTCCATTCACCTCATTGGCAGTTGACAGAGAGCTCTTGATGCCGACAGATGATAGATATTGATTTCAATATAAACACAGTTATGTTCCATCTCGCCGTCAATTAATATTGAAAGCGAAACTGTATTTGCTTGGCGTCTGGTGTTAACTATTAATGATGT